>JASDQU011027269.1:10990-22880 GCA_032191745.1 Picea mariana | reverse complement strand
TATGTGTTGAAAGTCTTCTTCCAATATCTCGAAAGAGATAGCTTGCTTGTAATTTGGTAATATTTCCATTATGCAACACCTTGGTGGTGTAAACAGTCTTCTTCGTGAGTTCTGTAGATCTGATCAATCCATTTCTTTTTCAAACAAGAGATGTCTTTGCTGAGTTACTCACAAGACTAAGAAATTTCCACAGAGGTAAACGGAGGTCGCCGACGAGAAATCTCTACGTGGATTTTGAACTCTAGATTTTACACAATATATTCAGTTTGTCTCGCGCCATTTGCATCATTAGTCGACTTTGCAATTTTGAAGACACTGAGGCAATGCTTTGAACAAATTCCTTATCTTCAGCAGTTGGGCTGTCCCATTTGGCACTGGGTGTTTTTGTCAATCCGGCCATTCACGCAACTGGCAATTTTATCTTCAGTAAAACCGAAAAATATCTCAAACCATTAATTACTTTGCAAATCTACTTCTACGTCACCCAATTTGGCACATTGCGCACAAAACCCATGTTCTGAATTTTTGAATTTCCTCTCCATTTTCCCTGAAACTATGCCCAAAATCCACTTCCTAGAAATTGTTGTGCCTCCCACATTATCACATTATAATCGCATACCAGGCTCCATACCCCAATAGAAATCAATAATCGCATCTCCAGAGGAACTAGATAGAGTAAGCCGCAGCGTCACTTGTGCTTGAACTCATGTTAAGTTTTGGGCTCTCCCCCACTTCCGTTAAACTTTACAGTTGCTGGGTCCGCAAAACATTGTAGCCAATCCATCTTTGAATTTTTTCGGTCGTTGGATCTCCATCTCTCGTCAAACGATGGATTCAACACAGGTTGATTAGTCACCTGGAGTCCAAATAACATATGGATAAAATTTGATACAGAGCTGATATATTTTTTCAACATTTGTATTGTGGCTTTGGCTTACCTTATAAGTGCATTATTTGGTAGAAGGGTTGGCTTGCGAATGACAATAAGGAGATTGTGTTTAGTATAAATCCCAATATGATTTTAAAGTGGAAACATTTTGGCATTTCAAGTCTTGGTTTGGAAATTTAATTTGATTTAGAACACATGGTATTTCACTCAGAATTTTGGATTAGTTTAGGATTTGGTTTTGGAATTAGTATTTGTATACAACACCAAGTTTTATTGGCCAAAAATATTATTTAAATATAAAATTATTTATATTTAAAATAATAAAAATTCAAATATTTGGTTTTTTGGAAAAACTTGGTCACTGAAATTTGGCATTTTCAAAGATAAAAAACAGGCCAGAATTTGACTTATAGAAGGAGAAGAATACATTATGGGACTTGGCTAAACTAGATATTTTGAGAAAGGCAAGAAACTTAGCGAATTTTTCACAAATTTTGAAAAAAATTGGTGATGTTGATCTATGTTACAACCTAGGCTCTATCTGGGGATGGTGTGTCCCTGCGAGGCACCGAGGAACAGTAGACCATGTGCCTTCACTATTTTTTGAAAACTTTCCTCTGACCATTACTGCAATCCTCTGAAACATGTAATTGTTTATACGTGCGCTTGAATCATCTCTGAAACATCAGAGTCAAAATAATCCCTGCTTATTCTTCAGAGTCAAAATAATCCCTGCTTATTCTTAGTTGAAATAAACTGACTATACAAACTGCAAACCAAAACACACTGCAAACTGAAAAGAGATTGCTCTAATTGTTGAACAGGAACAATGCTCGAATGACGAGCTTATTTACATACAAGATACTCCTAATTAATCATCTCAGTCATCTTGATCAAGTATAAGCATACTTCCAATGCTACAATAAAAATATTTGACTGATTAATTGATCCATTCCTTCACCTTTTATCAGCAAAAGGGAAGATTTGAAAAAAGGCAACTCTAATTGCAATATGAATCCATACTCAATGTGTATGAACAATTCAAGACTATTCAAAGATTCCATATGAACGGCAACAGAATCATAAAATTAAGAGAAATAATATTTTGGCAATCAACAAATACCTCTTTTTCCTCTGCATGATAAAATTGCCTTTGTATAATCTTTGATTTTTCTGGTCCATTGATGATACCAATCTCCTCTTTTTGAAACGTTGATGAAGGGAAAGAAAAAGGTAACAGATTACGTTCAGTTGTTTTGACTAATGTCATGTCATCAACACCTTATTCCCGGCCTTCATTAGACTTTATTCCATAGTTGTCACGTGTTGGCCTATGAATTTCATAAGTTGATGTGCTGCTGAAAATTTATGGAGAGAAAACTTGCAAAATATGCTCTTCTTCCTGCTGATTTTTTTAAGTTTCTTCTTGAAAAACTTCATGGACATCTTCATGATCGTTGTCCAGAGATACCTCTGAAATATCTCCATCACTTTCACAGTTATAAGCAATATGTTCTTCCAGCTCTTGATCACATTCAAACTCTTGTTCACAACAGTCCTTCATAAGGAGCTCAGCAGGATAAATTGTTTTACAATAAGAATGAAACACAGCATGAAAATCTTTGAGTGAATAAATTCTAGCAGCAGGTAAGGATTTGTACCATTGTCGAATATTTCCAAACAAAGAGCTCAAAAACACTTTCATTAATGTTAATTTTCAAGCATAAACAGAGATAGAAGATAACAATAGTGTTCTTTGCCTCTTTAAATATTAAACAGAAACATAAGAGTCATAGGAAGATCACTCATTCACAAAGACAAATATTTATCCTGGGAAACCTTCAAGGGGAAGAAAACCCAGCGAACTTCTGTGATATATTGATCTGTCAATCAAGTACAATAAATTTACAAGGCAATAGCATTAAGTCTCTATTAAAAAACTTCCCTCAAACTTGTAGCTTATACTGTAGCTGATCTGATTCAAATATGCCCTTTAATGGTTGACTCTGGATTGCTCTTAAGGCTGCCTCAGAATAAGTGAAATATGTTTCCCAGAATTGAGTGTTCCAGCCCTCAGAAAAGGTCATTTAGTTGTTGTACAGAACAGCCTTTAGTTGTTGTTAGAATACCTTTAGAACAGAGTCATTTTGCTGCTACAAGAATGTCTCAGTTGCTTCCCAGAATGACTCTTAGATGTTGTCTAGAAATTCTCTTAGAAGAGAGTGAAAGAAGGCTACTACAGAATATATTATCATCTGCTAGCTGCTGCCCAGAAATAGTCTAGTTGTTGCCTCTGAATATGCTAGTTGCTCCTTCAGAAATACTAGATGCTCCTTCAGAAAAACTAGTTGTTCCTTCAGAAAAATCCTTAGTTGCTTACTCAGAAAAACCTTAGTTGCTCCCTCATAAACTTGAGTACAGGACTCTTAGGAAAAACCGATATACAAAATTGATATCCAAAATGAATGAGAAGAGGGTGGCTCCCTCTCTTTAAATAGTAAAGATTTTAGGTTAGGAGTTTTAGGTTAGGATAACCTTTTACGTTAGGGATGCCTTAGCTTAGGATAGGAGCTAGAGTAGGTGGCCGACTTGGCTAGGAGAGGTGGTCGACTTACTTTAGAGGAGRAAAATTAAGGGAGGGGGCAGCTGGCAAGGGGGRAGCCTTAAGTGGGAAGCTTAAGGGTGCAGTTTGAAGCTGCTTGAGGAATATCCTTTGCAGTTGCCTTTAAATTTTAACACTCCCTCTCAGYAAAGAGGGCATTCTTCAAGCATCCACATCCACACAATTATTTCTATTGCACACGATCATTGACTCGTTGACAGGATCAATATATCACAAGAATTTTTGTATCCTTATGCAGATAAGGATCATGGAATGTGATTATCCAATTCTCCTTAACCATGGTCAACTGCTAGAGTTATTTCACTTAGGGGTGGCCAGTCCCTAAGGAATGCTCATAGCTCATCATTAAGACCTAGGAGAATTTTTCACAATTCCTTGTCTTGACTTTTTCTTTGACACACAAATCTCACAAGACTTGTCTTGACTTTTTCTTTGACACACAAAGCTTACAAGACTTGACTAGGATCACTAAAGTTGTATGTTCCCCTTGACTTTTGCACTAGTCTTTCTATGCTCACAGAGTTTGTACATTCCCCCTGACTTTTGCATTAGACTTACATAGCATCTCGTTTGTCTTGACTTTTGGTTTGACTCATAGAGGTTGTACGTTCCCTCTGACTTTTGTCAATACCTCACAAGACTGATTGATTCTCCAAATCTCCCTGGATAGCTTTAGGGTGGCCACTTAAGGCCTCACATTGGAGAATGTCTTATGATGTTGCTATTCCCTCTTAGTGAGGGACACATTTTCTGCCATACCAAGCTTGTCTCGGAAGTACACAAATTTTCCAAGAGATAGAGGCTTAGTCAAAATATTAGTTATTTGCTCATCAGTACGAATGTACTACAGCTTGATGGTATGTCTTTGGACCATGTCTCTGATGAAATGATATTTCATCTCAATATACTTTGATCTGTCATGGAAGATTAGGTTCTTTGTGAGCTTTAAACAGCTCTGGTTATCACAATGGATAACAATTGTTTCTAACCTCTCTTGAAACAATCCAGATAGAAGCTTTCTCAACCACACTGCTTCTCTGCTTGCATTATTGGCTGCTATATATTATGCTTCAGCTATACTTTGTGCTATAGAGCTATGTTTCTTGCTTGACCAAGATATCATAGTTGAACCCAAGCTAAAACACTATCTAAAAGTACTCTTCCATTCCACTGAGCTCCCAGCCCAGTCTAAATTAGCATAACCATGAAGCAACACTACCCCACTGGAAGTGTATCTAAGTCCATACATAATGGATCCTCTCAAATATCTGAGAATATGTTTAACAGCAATCCAATGTCTGTGTCTTGGCTCAGACATAAACTAACTCAAGGTGCTTACAACAAAGCATATATCAGGCCTTGTATGGATTAAATACATTAAGGATCCAATAAGCTGCCTATACAAGGATGGGTCCACCAAGTCTGATCCAGAATATGACTCGTGTAACTTATTTAAGTTAGATACCATGGGTGTAGACATGGGATTACAATCTAGCATACCAAATCTGTGCAATATATAAATTGTATACTGAGAAAGGAAAATTTCATCTGATCTTTGACATACCTCCAAACCAAGGAAGTAATGCATGAGTCCAATGTCTTTCATTTCAAATTTAGAAGTGAGCTCCCTCTTACACTAAGCTATTAGTTGTTCCTCTCCAGTACGAAATAAATCATCAACATATAGAATCAAAATTAGAGGATGATTTTCTATTACCTTAAAATAAAGGTTGGGATCAGCTGCACTCTTGGAAAAATCCAAGCTTTGAAGATAGTTGTTGATTCTCGCATACCAGGCTCTTGGTGCCTGTTTCAGCCCATATAGTGCTTTCTTTAATTTGCACACATGTGATTCCTTTCTTTGAACCATGAAACCCTCTGGTTGTTCTATATATACTTCTTCTGCAACTTGACCATTTAGAAATGCAGTCTTTACATCCATCTAGTGAAGTTTCCAACCCAAAACTGAAGCGAGGGATATGATGGTCATGATGGAAGTATACCTTGCAACAAGTGTGAATGCTTCATCATAGTCAATACCTTCCTTTTGAGAAAAACCACGAGCCAAAAATATCGCTTTGTATTTATCAATACTTCCATCAACTGCATGATTGATTTTGAACAACCACTTGGAAGTAACCACAGATTTTCCTTCCGGTCTTGGTACTACTTCCCATACATCATTTTTCATGATGGATTGATATTCTTCCACCATGGCATCTTTCCATACTTTATGCGTAGCAGCATCCTCATAGTTGGTGGGCTCTGCATCGCTAATCTGATCCATAAGAGCCACATAACCTGAAAATCTTTGAGTTCTATTACTTTCTCTGAAAGGACCTGAAGGAACTGCATGTTTTTCTGCCTCTCACAGAATTTCTCTACACCAGGCAGGATTCCTCTTAGCAGGAGGTACCTCCATAGGTCTCTCTATTTTTTCTACTGGATCCATAGTATCAACTTGATCCAATGGCTCTTCAGGTTCCTCCATCTTTGTATCTTGTTGTGATTCTTTAAAATGCTTGAATGCAGCTTCTTCATGAAAAGTTACATCCCTCCTTACCTCGATAAATAATTTGGCCTGGAACATAGATTTTGTATGCCTTGGATGTTTCATTGTATCCAACAAAAATTCCTTTCTTTCCAGAAGGCTCCATCTTAGTTCTTTTCTCTTTTGGTATATGAATGAAAACTGGACATTCGAAAATCCTCAGGTGTCCCACTTCTGGCTTTTCGCCAGTGAACGCTTCTTCTGGAGTCTTTTCTCCCGRAATAGCATGAGGACTTCTATTCTGAATATAAAGTGCAGTGTTTGTGGCTTATTCCCAAAGTGATGAGGGAAGATCGTGATCACACATCATAGCTTTAGTTTCCTCACATATTGTTATGTTCTTTCTCTCARCAATCCCATTCTTATGAGGGTTATAGGGAACAATTAGTTGTCTCTTGATTCCTACTTCTTTACAAAAGYCATCAAACTGACGAGAATCAAATTCTCCACCATTGTCAGTCCTCAAAGTAYGTATATGTTTTTCAGTCTAATTTTCAATCAATGCTCTGAATTCTAGAAATTTACTAAAAGTTTCATTTTTTTCTTTTAGAAAATAGATCCAAGTTTTTCTAGAGAATTCATCTATGAAAATCACATAATAAAGACATCCATTCAATGAAGGAGATGGCATAGGCCCACATATATCTGAATGAATCAAATCCAAAATTCCTTTAGACCTTGAGTTAATGTTAGGAAAGGATTTCTTTATGTTTTTACCAAGAACACAACCTTTACAAATACCATCATGATCAAACTGAAAGGTAGGCATTCCTCTTACCATTTTCTGAAGTTCGGGGAGCTCTTTGAAGTGAATATGTCCAAACCTTCTATGCCACATCTCAGATGGAATAACTAAAGCATGAACCAAAGCTTGGATATGTCATGGAAGTTTGTAAAGGCCTCCCTCTCTAACTCCAATCACAATTGTTGAACTTAGTTCTTGATTCTTTGACCATAGTAGAGCTTTCTTGTCCATAAAGATTACCCTGTAACCTTTATCTTTCAATACTGCAGTAAAGATAATGTTCTTCTTTAAACCAGGAACATACAAAATTTCTTCAATGTGTATCTCACCTCCAGATTCAAGATGAAAAGATATTGAGACAAGTCCTTTGATTGTATAGCTGGCATTATCTCCAAGTTCTACTTAAGAAAAGAACTTCTTCTCCTTGAATTTCACAAGGACTTCTTTATTTCCAGTCATATGCCTGGAAGCTCCACTATCTATCAACCAGGATTCAACACCATTTGTAAGAGAACCATAGAGTGTTGAAATAAGATAGTATTCTCTCATGGCCTCTTGATTACTGGAAGCCTATTTTGTCTTTGTTCTTCGAGATTCATCTTCTAGAGCAATAGAAGCACGATATCTGCCTTTTTTCCCTTTTCTGATCTTTGGGAAACCTCTAGAAAAGTGCCCCTTTCGCTAACAATTGAAGCACTTTACTTTTGACATATCAAACTCTTTCCCTTTGAAGCTATTTTTACTTTTCTCCTTCTGAGGAAACTTCTTCTGAGGAGTAAATCTTCTCCCTTTCATTGTCCTTGCTGCTAGAGAAATATTCTCTTCCTGTGAAGTACCATTTCTACTTTGAATTCTCCCTTCTTCTTGCAGACAATCATGCCACAACCTTTCAAAGTCTGGTTGGTTTTCACGAGCATTTATCCCAGCCAGAAATGTCTCCCAAGAAAATGGAAGACCATCCACATCAGTCTGGACGAGATCATTGTTACACATCAAAAATACTCACTTTGATAGTGTCGCAAGTGTCGTCATTACAAAGGTCGCAAGTGTCGCAATTTGCTCACAAGGTCGCAAGTGTCGCATGTTGCTCACAAGTGTCGCAAGTGTCAAAGAAAGCATGCTGCCATGATGCCTATGTCATGCCTATAACGACATGAGGAGGACACTTGAAACACCTCAAACATTTGATTTGGAAGAGGAGAAATGAGTCAGCAGGCTTACAAACTTTTTGTCATCTGAAAACACTCAAAAAACTAAGCTTTTGATGGAGAGCACTCCCCTATACCTCTTCTGGGAGCGCTAGCGCTCCCCCTTACACTGTCTGGGAGCGTTATAAAGCTCCTTTGGCCCTTTTGAGGGAGCGCTAGTGTCTTTAGGAGTGTTGGCGCCCCCCTTAAGCCTACTGGGGAGCGCTACAGCGCTCTGATGGCCCTTTTGAGGGAGTGCTACCTATTCTGGGCAACAGTTGAGTTGTTGAGATGAATGGGGGAAGGATATTTTCATTCTTAGAAGGCAGTTGAGCTCGAATCCCTAGTCCAGCCATGATCTTAGGGCAGATCGTCAACTAAAGGAGGAAAATCCTCACCTTCCCCAAGGATATCTCAAGTTGTTGAGCCTCTCCAATGCTATATAAGCAAGCTTTCTAATGGTGAAAGGGGACTGGAAAGGGAGAATCACACCCAACTTATGATCTCATAAGTAGTGCTGGAACAGAGATGATTTGGAGGCAATAGACCTATGATCTCATAGGGAGTAATCAGTGAAGCTATCATCATTCAGATCGTGGATCTTTTGAGCAAGGGGTAGACAAGGAGGACTTGACGAAACTGCTGCAATCCATCTATGGCTGTAAGCAATGTTTTGTCCTCATTAATATAATTTGCTTGGCTTGTTTCTTTCTAATTCGTGTTCAATCTTACATGAATTTGTCTCTTTAGTAGATAGACCTATTTCGGACTAATCTTGATAGAGTAGGAAGTAGTCGTACTTTGTTTGTCTACAGGGCTTATTGAGGAGCGAAAGATTGGAGCTCAACTCGGAGCGTGCAGGGACAAACACCAGTAAAAGGTACTTCTTTTCTCCTTCCGTCTCACACACTAGTCCACCTAGATCTAAAAGGAAGTCAGTGACCATGATAAGCACTTTCTGTCTTAAGAGTTAAGAGTCTAGCTCTCAAGAAGAGATCTACCTGTCCGCAGGGAGATTTTCCTTCAACAATCATCATCATCTATGATTATACCAATGACTAGTAGTTGATCCTTTAACTGAGATATATTTGTGAAGAATGAAGCTATGGAGTCATCCTTCTCCATCTTGAGGGTTCAAAGCTTATTCTTTAGAAACCTCTTCTGACTGGGTGCCTTCTTTTCATACAGATTGAATAGAGTTTCAAAACACTCCTTTGTTGTCTTCAGAGGTGATATAGCAGGCATGATATTATCTTTGACTGAATCAAATATGATTCTCTTTAACCCTTTCCTGATTCTTCTTGAAGGTTATCCTTCCTGCATTGGAGGTGGGCTCTTCTACTGTGTTGGTCACAAAGTTGTCCAAGACATATTCTTCCAGAATATTCAGGACTCTGGCTTTCCAAACATTAAAGTTTGAAGCCCCTKCAAGTCTGTCCTCAGGTCTTACAKAAATAGAAGACATATTTGCAGTATTGTGCTTGAATAACTCCTAAGAATCTRCATAGGCTCTTAGTAGACTGTAGAACTAAGCTCTTTCACACCCTAGAGCTCTGATACCATGTTAATTTTCAAGCATAAACAGATATAGAAGATAACAATAATGTTATTTTCCTCTTTAAATGATAAACAGAAACATAAGAATCATAGGAAGATCACTCATTCACAGCGACACAAATATTTATCCTGGGAAACCCTCAAGGGGAAGAAAACCCAGCAAACTTTTGTGATAGATTGATCAATCAATCAAGTACAATAAATTTACAAGGAAATAGAACTAAGTCTCTTTTACAAAATTGCACTCAAACTTCTAGCTTATACTGTAGTTGAGCTGATTCAAATATGCCCTTTAATGGATGACTCTAGATTGCTCTTAAGGCTGCCTCAGAAGAATTGAAAGATGCTGCCCATAATTGAGTGTTTCATCCCTCGGAAAAGGTCCTTTAGTTGTTGTACAGAACAGCCTTTAGTTGTTGTTAGAATACCTTAAGAACAAAGTAATTTTGTTGCTACAGGAATGTCTCAGTTGTTGCCCAGAATGACTGTTAGATTTTGTCCAGAAAATCTCTTACAATAGAGTGAAGGAAGGCTGCTACAGAATAGATTATCAGCTGCTAGTTGTTGCCCAGAAATAGTCTAGTTGTTGCCTATGAATATGCAATTTGGTCCTTTAGAAATACTAGTTGCTCCTTTAGAAAAATCCTTAGCTACTCACTCAGAAAAACCTTAGTTTCTCCCTCGGGAACTTGTGTACAGAACTCTTAGGACAAACTGATATACAAAACTGATATCAAGAATGAATGAGAAGATGGTGCCGCCCTCTCTTTAAATAGTAAAGAGTTTAGGTTAGGATTTTTAGGTTAGGCCTGCCTTAGCTTAGGATAGGAGCTAGAGTAGCTGCTTGACTTAGCTAGGAGAGGTGGTCGACTTACTTTAGAGGAGGGTGGTTAAGGCAGGGGACAGTTGGCAAGGGGGCAGCTTTAAGTGGGAAGCTTAAGAGGGTAGCTTAAGGGGGTAGCTTAAGGGTGCATCTTGAAGCTGCTTGAGGAATATCCTCTACAACTGCCTTTACATTTTAATAATTGAGACATCTTCATGATAGATATGTCATTGATGCATGCAAATCCTTTGAGTGTTGCGCAGGACTTTTCTCATCATCTATATTAAATATAGGAAGGTAATATATCCAGTCTTCCATGTTAGGCAGAGCATTAGGATAACCAAGTATATTTGAAAAATCAAATGGAGCATGCCTTACAGCAACCTTTGTAGAAAAAGAACTCGACATCTTAAAACCAGTGGAGTCACCAGGGAAACATATGGATTCTTCAGACCATGGAGTCGCCAGGTGAAAAACTAAAATAGCCTGTATGTGTGTCTGACCCTTGTTCACCCTCAAMAAATAGAGTTGGTCTTTTTTGTACTCCCGGGGAAGATAAAACTTTCAAATCCACTCCCCGGCGACGAAGCCAAAACGAAYGTTGTAACTTGAGATGGTTTCTRGTTGTTTAGAAATCATGCCAAGACATCTTTGAACCAAATTTAGATCCAATTTGGCCCTTGAATCAGAGAGGGCTCTCTCATAGATAAATAAAACTAATTGCTTACTGTCACTAAGCAGTRCTTCTTACATAGAGCACAATTGCCAGATTTAAAAGATTAACAAAAGGACAAAATAGGTAAAGAAKGTTTTAGAGAATAAAYGGTAGTTGACTGGAATAAAGGTTGCAAATCTGTCAGATCATAGGCTTAATCCATTGGGCATGAAGTCTCATTCAACAGAGCACAAAAACTAATAGTGAAAGGTGGAAGAAATAAGAAGACAATTAAATCTCAAACAATATAGAGGGAAAAAGCAATCTCTACAAGTCTGAGATAGAGAAAAGACTATTTGTTGGGAATTAGACGATGAATTCAACAAAGTCAAAATCAAATGTAAAGGATGGTCTCAGACAGTGAATTCAACAATTAAACACATGTGAAGTAACCTGTAAAGGAAAAAAATATATCTAGATTATGATAGATATTATATGAAATAGAAATGAATACTTCATCCATTTCGCACAAGGCTTAATAATAAAGACACATGTCCAACACATGGAAATATGTAATCTTAATGATTTTGTTCGTAATTGTACCAGTGGTTGTTGTACCAAGTTGATACACTTATAACACAAGATAATCTTACTACAAATTTTACAGGTTAAATAAGAACAACGGAGATGGAAATTAGAGAAGCTTAAAACAAACAAAAAATGAAGAAGAAACAAGGCTTTGCTGAGAATGAGCCATGAATCCTTGAATTAATCCATCATGCCAGAGGAAATTACAATTTTCCCTATGGGCTTCATACAAATACATAGTCACACTGCCCAATTCTCCTAACCTCCTCCCT
>JASDQU011027266.1:31198-44983 GCA_032191745.1 Picea mariana | reverse complement strand
TCCAAGGTAGTGGTATTTGAAATTTGACAGGTTTATGACACAACAAGGTTATATTAGATGTCATTATGATCACTGTGTTTATTTTAAAAGGATATAAAATGGAAGTTATATTATCTTTCTATTGTATGTAGACGACATGCTTGTTGTAGGGTATAACATGAAGGATATAAATGTGCTAAAAAATAAATTAGCTAATTCATTTGCAATGAAGTATTTGGGTGTTGCAAAGAAAATCCTTGGTATGAGAATAACAAGAGACAAGAAAAATCGCAAATTGACATTGTCTTAGGAAGAGTACATAAAGAAGGTGTTGGAGAGGTTTAGAATGACGAATTAAAAACCAATTAGTACACCTTTGGCCAGCCATTTCAAACTAATCAAAGAAATGTGTCCTAAGACACATGAGTAGATATAATACATGTCTAGNACGTAAAGTGGATTCTCAGGTATTTGAGAGGTACTACTACTCATGCATTATTTTTTGGAGGTTCAAACATTGTTCTATAGGGATACATTGATTTAGATATGGAAGGCGATAAAGATAGTAGGAGAAGCACCACAAGTTATGTTTTTAATGTAGGTGGAACATCAGTAAGTTGGATTTCGAACCTGAAAAAAGTTGTTTCACTTTCAACAATGGAAGTAGAGTATGTTGCTACTATAGAGGCTAGTAAAGAGATGATTTGGTTACAGAGGTTTATGGAGGAATTGGGAAAGCAGTAGGAGAATAGCAGGTTGTATTGTGACAACCAAAGTGACATTCATATTGAAAAGAAATTATCCTTCCATTCTAATACTAAACATATACAAATCAAATACCATTTGATACGATCTATTTTGGAAGATGAAAAATTGAAGTTAGAAAAGATACATACTAGCCAGAATCCTACAGACATGTTAACAAAGGTAGTAACCAAGGAGAAACTGAGTTCTTGCTCAGTTTCAGTTTCCCTTCAAGCATGAAGGTGAATATGTGAAAATTTCCAAGTTTAAGATGGATCATATTCCAGTAGGTACAACAACAATGGATTTGATGTGATCAGTCTGTAAGAGGGAGATTGTTAGTTGTGGAGCCTGATTGTCTTCCTCATTCATAGGTCTTTTTTCAACCATGTTTGGATCCCATTTCTTGATGGGGGGGGGGTGTGGGGAGATTTACCCCCAACATATATTGCTAAAGGGGGGGTGTGGAGACACTTTATGGAGACCCCCTTAGTGGGTATTTTGGGGCAGGACCACCGAAGATAATTTTTTGGGAAAATTTCCTTGTAAAATATTGTAATTTTGTAGTCAATATGAACCATTCATCATTATTTGCATATTTGACGATAGAAGTTATGTTAGGGTTTTTTTCCTTAGAAGGAAACCCTCTTTTGTGTATGAGGGAATTGTATTGTGGCTATATATTAGAGGAAATATTGTATTCTAAGAGAGGATACTATGAGAAAATAAGAGGAAGTTATAGTGGGTGTGGTGTAGGTTGTATCCCTTTATTTTCTAGATAATAATAAAGGAAGGTCTGAAAATTCCTCTAGTGGACACAGCCCATATTGGGTGAATCCCGTATATCCATGTCTCTATTGTATTATGTATATTCTATGTTTTATTTCTACATTTGTTTTATATTATTTCTTTGTGATCCTCTTTTTTCTAACACAATTCTACAAGAGAGACTTGTTGGGTATAGAGATCCTAATGAGAAGGTAGTCTAGGTTAGCAATGAGAATATACATATAGATGTCAAGGAAAACTATTTCATTATAGGGATTATTGAAATCCCTACTCCGACACCTAGATATCTTGTTATCTAGTGATTTCCTTATTGTAAATCAAATTAGCATCTCACAAAACACCATACACTTGCTGGAATACTCAACTCAAATAAAGATAATGGAAGCAATAATGGAAACCAAAATCTCAACCACAGTACATAAATATATTCTTCCCATCAACTAAGCTTATCATTCAAATAAATTCAAAGCTTACAAGGGCTCCCATACCTGGGAAACTAGCCCAAAAAGAAATACATAAAACTATAGATAGTACCTGCAACCCCTAACAACTCATGATTTTTTGTACAACCTCAAATTTTCATGTTTCCCAAGATGTACATGCCTTTCCTTAAGGAAACTCATGTATACATTCCTTTCTCCACTGAAACCTGTGTACATATACCCAAATACTGTACAACAAATTCATACAATGCGATCCTTCTTTCGTGCCTCCAATCTATTGAAACCCACTTACAACTTCCTATGGTTTTTTTTCTCCCTAATTTGATCTCTATATGAAAGTTCTTCTCCACCTATCCAACATCTCCTTGAATCACAGTCCTTCATAATCCAATCCTTTGAGAAAATGTCCTTCTCTGCTATGTATCAATGTATCATGTGTCTTCTCCTTCACCCTTGCCTTTCTTTTATAAGATTGATTTATGAACTAACACTAATATCCAAAGTGTTTGATGACTGAGATTACTTCTCACCTCACTTGAGATCAATAGCTATTATTCAATTCACTAATTCTAATTAAAGAATTTATTTAAATAAAACTCAACTCACTAATAAAATCACTTTACTTTAATTAAAGTAAAGTCTCAAGGTAGAAGGATTTGGATGACTTCGACACATCTAGACACTTAGACCTGTGTGGAAATACTAGTCTGGTGCGACAAATATCAACACTCCCTCTTAGAGAGGAAGGTATTCTACACCACTCCAAGTTTTTCTCTAAAGAACAAAAACTTCCCTTTAACCAAGGGTTTGGTCAGAATATCTGCAACTTTCTCATCCGTGAAAACATACTGAATCTTCACTCCTCCCTTTTGGATCCTATCCCGAATGAAGTGGTATCTAATCTCAATATTCTTGGACCTGTCATAGAATACTGGATTCTCTAAGAGTTTGATACAACTTTGATTATAACAGTATATCACCACAGACTCCAACTCCTCATCAAATAAAGATATAAAAAACTTGTGAATCCAAATGGCTTCATAACTAGCCATACTCACTACCATGTATTATGTCTCTGCTAAAATTAGTGCTATAGAAGTATTCTTCTTGTTGAATCATGTAATCATCATTGATCCCAGGCTGAAGTAGTACCCCAAGGTGCTCTTTCTTTCTACTGCACTCCCTTCCCAATATGAGTCTATATATTCCTACAAATCCACTCCAAAACCTCTAATATACCCCAATCCATACTCCATTGTACCTCTCAAGTACCTAAGAACATGCTTCGGTGCTACCTAATGCACCTTCCTCTACTCCACCATGAACTGACTTAATGTGTTCATAGAAAAACATATATTTGGCCTGGTGTTGACCAAATACATCAAGGACCTTATCATCTACCTTCATACCCTGGGATCCATTGACTCTAAATCTGAAGTGACAACCTTCTTCGTATTGGTAACCATAGGTGTATCCATCGGTCTACAATTCTCCATATTGAATCTCCTCAAGATCTCCACCGTGTACTTCCGTTGACCAAGGAATATCCCTCCCGATACCTACCATACCTATAAACCCAATAATTTTTTCATCAATCCAATTTAATTCATATTGAACTTAGTAGCTAAATCTACTTTGCACCTTGCAATAAGATCCTATGCACCTGTAAGAAACAAATCATCAATGTACAACACCAAGATGAGTGGATTAAACCCAACAAGTATGAAGTACAAGTTAGGATTGTGGATTTTAAACTCGCACAAATATTTACTGCAAACATATTCTTAATAAAAATAGAAAATATACAATTACACACACACACACACACACACATTACACATTGATTTTACTCTGGAAACCCAAATCTGGAAAACCAACAACCCGTTTAAAGCCATACCTCTAATCTTATATTCATCATATCTTTATTTTTTACAATGCAATATGTGTATTATCTCATGGAATCCAAAACCCCTAATCCATTGACCTGGATTATTCAACAACCCTAATTCATTAACTAGAATTAGGAAACCATTGATGAAAACCATATGATGAAAAAACACTAAAAATGGTTGCAGAAAACGCCATTTTTTTTCAAGGGTACTACCCTCGAACCCCTATGTAGGGGGCTCTTGTCCCCCTACGAACCCCCCTATTATCCCCCAGGCAGGGAGGGGGATAGCACCCCCCCTGCGACCCCCCCGCATGCTCAACACAACACAGACACTAGGTCTAGTTGTGCAAAGAATATAACACATACCCACCATTCTCCCACTTGTTGTTTTCTTTGCATGTAGAGGGTTAGAAGGTTACATAGTCAACAATCCATGAAAACAATGGCCATAGATTCTCTACACCAAGAGAACTTCTCAGTGCTCACATATTTTTTTATTAAACCTACAACATTCTTCAAAGTGTCCACCTTCATGAGAAAAACCTTATTTTCTTCAACTATGTCTCTCACAAAGTGATATTGAACATCAATATACTTTGTCTTTGAATGATAAGCCAGGTTGGTCACCAAGAATATTTCACTTTGACTGTCACGATATATCCTTATAGCTTGTTGTACCAACCTAATACCCGAATACAATATTTATAACCATATTGCTTCTCTACTTGCATGAGTGGTTGCCATGTATTCAACTTTTGTAGTTGAGAGTGCCACTACATACTGCATTTTTCTCATCCAACTGATTACTCCTTCAAATAGGTTAAACACATACCCACTTGTAGATCTTCTATGATCCACATCTCCAGCATAGTCTGCATCAACAAAGCCATGTATTTCCAACAATCTGTCTAATCCTGGTATTCCTTGGTAGCACAATCCATAACTAGTAGTGCTAAGAAAATGTATGAAAACCCCTTTTACTATTGTCCAATGCTCCTTCCCTAGTTTTGACATATATCTTTAAAACTCCCATTGCATGTGCAATGTTTGGTGTATTACAGACCATTGCATACATCAAAACTTCCAACCACACTAGCATATGGAACATGATACATGCCCTCTTCCTCTTTTTGTGTCTTCAAACACTAATCCAAAGATAACCTTACCCCTATAGGAATAGGGACCCTGACCGGTTTACATTCCTGCATATTAAACCTATGCAATATTGTCTCAACATGTTTCCTCTTATTTAACCAGAAATTCTTGTTTTCCTGATCTCTTTTAATTTCCATGCCCAAAATGAAATTTGTAGCACCAATATCGTTAATGTAAAATATAGAGGACAACTGTGTTTTCACATCCTAGATAATCTCCTTGTCGTTTCCTGTCAGCAACATGCCATCCACATACAATACCAAATAAATAAGATGATCACCAATTAATTTGAGATACACATAATGATTCATAATGATCCAACTCTTTATTTCCATTCACAACAAATCCTTCTGGCCACTTCATGTAGATTTCTTCTTCCAGATCCCCATGTAGGAATGATTTCTTCACATCCATCTATTCTACTTCATAATCAAATGCAACAACTCCAGGTAAAATAAATCTAATAGAAGTTAACTTGGAAACAAAAGAAAAAATTTCACCAAAGTAAATTCCCTCTACCTAGGAATAACCTTTTGCTACTAATAAAGATTTGTATTTGTCCACTTTTCCTTATGCATTAAAATTCTTCTTAAACAACCATTTCCTACCAATAAGATTTCTTCTAGTCGACAACTCCACTAGATCCCAATCTTCCTTCTTGTCCAAGGTTTCCATTTCTTCAACCATAACTGTTTTCTAGAGTTTTCCATTCTTTGAATCCATTGCCTCCCTAAGAGTTCTAGGATCATCATAAGTAATAGAAAAATAAAAATTTGAATGGAAATTAGATGGAGTATACCTTTTTAGCTGCCTTCTTTCTCAAACCGATCTCCTCAATACTAGAGTATGAGGATGTTCTTCTTTTGATTCATTTTCTTCTGTAGAGTCTGATTCATCATCCTTCAACTTAAACTCTATTTTCTCTGATTCTTCCTTCCTTGGTTGGAATTCTCATTTGAAAATATATTTGATTTCTATAAACACCAAATCTCAACTATACGCTACCTTCTTAGTTTATGGGTTCCAAATCTTATACCCTTTCAAACCATCTTTATAACCAATAAAGATACACTTTTCATCCTTTTTATCTAGCTTAATCCCATTTTCCTTTGGAATGTGAACATAGGCATCACAACCAAATACCCTGAAATGTTTCAGAGAGGGTTTCTTACCAGTCCATACCTTGTGTGGATTCTTTTCCTCCAATTCTAATGAGGATGATTGATTGACCATGAAATACTCACTGCCTCTGCACAAAATTCGTGTCCTAACCTGACGCCATTGAGGATGCACCTTTATTTTTCCATCAAAGTCCTATTTATCCCTTCTACAAATCCCTTCTATCGAGGTGTATATGGAGTAGTAGTTTTCCTTTCTATACCACACTTCTTAGATAAATCTTCGAATTCATTTCCACATAATTCTCCACCATTATCCATCCTCAACACCTTAATTCTCTTCTCTATTTGATTTTCCACAAGAGACTTAAACTCTTTAAACCTATCAAAGACTTTAGATTTATTCCTAAGGAAATATGTTCATGTATTCCTCGCGAAGTCACCTATAATTGAGACACAGTACACATAATTTCCCAATGATGGAACTAACAAAGGTCAAAACACATCACTGTGCACCAACTGTAAAATTCCCTCTGCCCTCATTATGCCAGAGGGGAATATTACCCAATTCTACTTCCCATATATGCAATGTTCACATAAATTAAAATTCAAAGTGCAGTTAGACATACCTTCAACCATAACTTTACCATGTAGTAGTCAAAGGCCCTTCTCTCTGATATGCCCCACTCTTTGATGCCACAACATAGAATTTTCTCTAGATACTGTAGGAGTTTTTTCTTCTTTATATCCAATCTCAAGAACAATGGAACTATTGCACCTATCACTAATAATTCTTCCTTGCAAATTATACATAATTTTACACCAAACTCCCTTCAACAACAACATTGCTCCTCAAACCATCTGTTGGAAATTGCGTTGTCATTGATGTCAAATGAAGAAAGTATTAGATGTAATTGATGTCAGAAGCAGGGGGAGAACGATGATTTTTAATGATGAAGGTAGGAAGACAATGATTCTAGGTCCAAGGCTCAAACTTGAACCATACATGACTCTGAGGAAGATAGAGGAAGCTTCGTGCTACAAATCAAAATAGACATAGCAAGTCAAGAAGGTAACTATGCATCTATATATATATGTGTGTGTGTGTGTGTTGATTAAATTTCGACAAGATATCTGCAAGGGTGATCGACGACCAAGTTGCAGAGGATCAAAGGAAGCTACATTGATTAAATTCTAGCGAAGGTTATGTGAGCAGAGAAAGCGTTAGTCATTGATTGTTGATCATTTAACAAGATAAAATATCCAAACATGAAGATAATGAAGAAAAGGAAAAATAAAATGTCCCACATGCATAAAGGAAATAGACTTCGATGAGTTTATAATGAAAGAGTGAAGGCTCTTAGTTCATATGAAAATGGAAGAGTCACGGAACTATGTGAAAGGCGTTAATTTTTAGGCCAAGGACTCAATGTATACCGAATACCAGAGTGGTGGATGGCACATGCCATCTTGATGTCATGTCAGTGTCACATAGCACTCTAAGATAGTTCCACATATGCAGAAGGAGCCCATGTCAAAAACCATGACAAAAACCACATGTAACCTAGAGGAGGACACGTTAGTACCACGTGTCGAGTCAAAGAAACACCACATATATGGCCACGTAATCTACCATGTCAGGAAGCCAAGAAAACTTCAATAAACAGAAAGTGACAATCTAATCATAAGGAAGATTGATGGTGAAGGTATAAGTGACTAACTCTTTATCATGTGCCTTTTTTTGTTTGTTTGGAGTAGCTCCCCTTCTCTTTTTTCCTCATCCCATTGGTTATCCCAAACCACTACCCTTGGTGTGTCTTCAATTTTCTTGATGTACTCATTGGCATAATAGAATGAATTGTACACTATGTACTCCTCTTCCATAGAGCCCTCTAGTTTTCCCCTTTGTTGAACAAACCCCTTCAATATTTTCATGTACCTCTCTAAGAAGAACATCCAATGACATGAGAGCACCCCAACTAATTCAACCTCATCAAGTAAGTGAATTATAATATGGACTTGCAAGTCCATAAAACTTGTGGGCAGTTCCTTCTCACACATAAAAACAATCTCAAATATCTCTTGACACCATCATGGAATGTTAGCCATATGAATATCCTTTGATGTGATCCAATGTAAAAATGTAGATAGTTTTGATATGGTACGTCACAAGTCTCAAGGGAAGTCATGGCTCACACAAACACAGACGAGAAAAGGATAATGACACTACAAAATAGACACACACATCATTAATTTCCATAAAATTGTGAGTGCATAGCATATTTTTATTGACACTATAGAATAAGAATCATGTATTTGACATACATACCCTTAGAAGGTTCATATGGTCATGTGATGTCAACCCCGAAAAATTCCATTCTATTGTGAAGAAACATTATAGAGTTAACCCATATAAAGAAGGTGCCTTCACACCCAATATAACATCATTTTCCATAGAAATACAATCTTTCTTCAAAATACATGGGACATCACCTTATTTAAAATACCAAGAGGGACCAACCTCTCCTCTACTTTCTTTTCTTGGCCAATGTCTTTTTTTAGTATTCAAAGAAATAATATATCTCCTAATAGCCAATGTGTCACTTTTATTTGATGATATGTGCCTCCATAAAGAAGATGAAACACTTTTTAATATATGCATGGGATCTAGTAAGTGTCCAATATTAACATTATCCCAATACAAAAGCTCATAAGAAAAATATTTCCTTTTCATCCCAATGGGCTATTTCTCAACATAGGTGCCAAACAATTTGGGATCATCAAACATAGGCTCCCCATTTGAATAAAAGGAGTCTTCCATTTCCTTCTCCTTTTCAGTGTCATATTCCCTAATCCAATCTATTGGTGTCATTATTTTAGGTCTCTAGGTTCTCTCTGGTTTACCATTGAAAGTAGATGCAAATCTTATATAAGGGTGGTCTTATGGGAGGAATACCCTCGATAAGTCGTACATCGCCTTTCATAGGTGGTTGGACCACCTATCCTTTATAGAAGGTCCACACCATTTACATCCATGATATCCTTTCGTTACAATATTTGTGATGTTATTATATACAAAGCACTATAGTGTCAAAAATATAGTTGCACCAAATTAAATATGCCAAATAACATTACAGATATAAACAAATCAATCAACATGCTTACCAAAGAAAAATCCTAGTCCTAGATAATCGTGCATGGTGTACACACATATGCCATACAACATAAAATACATCTCCACTGGGATGGGTATTGATACATCACATACATGTATCCCTTCCCCTAATTTCTTAAATTCATCAATCAATGGTTGGAGGTAGACATCCATTATCTTCATGTGTCTTCTACCTGGGACTATAAGAGCTAGAACATGATGTTCATTCTTCATGAAAAACCATGGGGATATATTTTTATTGATCACTACCACTAGCCAAACATAATATTTGGTGTTGGGGAGGGAATATGGGTTAACTCCATCCATGACTATTCTCAATTGTAGTATTTTTACTTCATCCTTGAATTCATTGGGCCATGTATCTTCTATATGCTTCATGGATATTGAGTTTGCTAGGATTCACATAATGTTTGGCTCACTTCTATGTGATACATGCCACCCCTGCAACACAACTAATTGTTTGTAACAAAATGTCCTTTTAATCCTTGGAATTATAGGCATGTGCCTCAATATCTTAGGAGGATGACCATGTGCCTTTCCCTTGTTTTTATTTTATTTATGTTACCTATCATACCCACATTATAGATATATATCTTTGTTTGCATATTCACTTATGTATAGAATACAATCATTTGGACATGTGTGGTATGATATGGTATCGTTTAGTGAGCAATTGAAATGTACACTATCATTAATCATGAATAAAATCAACCATTTTCTTCCTTCATTGTGTGAAAAGACTCCTTAAAAAATTAGGGGACTTAATGGTTAGTTACCTCAAAATCTCCAAGAAACACATGACTTACATACCATACATTGCTTTCAAGTTGTACAGTAACATTGTTGTACCTAGTTGGGTATACCTTTGCCCTTATTGACCAAAGAGAGGGGTGGTGGAAGAATATTTCATGCTTTCAAAGAAGGTATCTATGGCATCATCATCATCCCCTAGTTCATTTAGTTGGAATGCATGTAAAAACATTCCCTTCATGGCTTGGGTATCCTATAAGAAACCACCCATACCAACCTCTATATCATTGCCTTCATCCCCAATATGTGAAGAATCAGTGTTACTACAGAGTTTTTAAATTGGTAACTCAGGACATAGTGGGAATTGAATAAGTGGTTGATTCAACCATTCTCAGTGTGCTCCCTCTTTGAGCCATGCTCATGACATTGTAGAGGTGTGCAATGGTAGATGGGTCGCTCGTCATCAGAATCTTGATTGTAAAAATCTTGAACATTACATAGATAATATTAGTAACACAATGAATTTAATATGTTCAAACATTATACCAAACATTTATTAGAAGCATGGAATTTTTTTTCCCAATAATAAACATGCAACCAACCACTTTATAAAACAAATGTCTAATTAAGAAACACATTTACATTAGTTCCATTGAAAATCCAAAAATACACTCAATCATCTTTTTCTTACGCCCTAATGGGTGTCTACATAAAATAGATCCAATTCACAGTGTAATACCAATGACCCAAGATGGTTGTTGGAAGATGGTATGTTAAAATTGGTTGGTTAAAGAAACTTTCCCTTTTCATCAAACATCTACGTGTGGTATATTTATCTTGATAATAACTTGCGTAATTTTAGGAGTACTGGAATATCTTGCACATCCGAACTTGATCTTGAATCCTGATCCTACAAAATTCAATGAATAATTATTCAAGTGCACCTACATACATAACATAAATTCAATGAGATGAATGAATTATAATTAAAATATAGACTTACTACAATCGGTAGGAGAGAGAGAACGTGAATGAATTGCAACAATATGGAATGAGATGGAATATGAAGAATTGGCCATTTGATTTTCCTGCATTTCATCCAAAACCACCATCTTGGGAAGCATAGAACAATCTATCTTCAAACATAATTTCAAATGAATTTTAAAATTTAACGGTGTGCCTAATTATATTATGACGACTTGATGTGTATCAGTACAATAATTGCACCACTGCGGTAATTTTGGAGAAGCACCGAAGAGTGGCCTCAGTTAGAGCCTCCACAAAGAAAAACCTTTGTAAATTTTAAATGTGGATATTTGCATAATTTGTATTTTCTTAATTAAATTGTTTGTTGGTGTATTATTACTTACAAACCACACAGGTGCTGGCTCATCGACTAACAAAGTTACAAAAAAATAACACGCTCTTTTATATGAAGTTGTTTACATTTTAATTTTATTTGTCAGTGACTTTAGAGTATACACCGCACTGGTGTGTTTAGGACTATCAGGTGCACTACAAAAAGTAAGTTATGAAAACAAAATTGTGTGCATGTTTATCATCAATAGGTTGAAATATACAATGAAAAAATGAGTGGAATTTCAGTTTTTCTAAATGTATGTGTTTATATTTAATGAAAACCCTATTCATTATTTCATTCTTTTTCCAAGATTTAGAGGGAGATTTGTGCAAGAGAGATTTACCAACAAAGAATTTGGAGTGGGTGGATGTTTCTGAAGGGCCAAATTTGAAATGGATCATCATAGGTCACATATGAATCTGCATAGGAGAAATTTTAGGTACATGATTTCATTATATTGATCATATTAATATTTTCTCTATATGATTCAAAAAAAATTCATTGCATTCCCAAAATAATAAAAGGGTTTCATAGTTACATTTGGTATTGGAAGCCCTAACTGCCTTGTTGTTTCTCTTTCTTTCCCTCTCTATATTTTACAACACGATTTTTTTAAGAAATATATTTTTATAGAGTTTGTTTACTTATATATAGGATTTGTTTACCAATGTTTTTAATATAATATAAGCACCAATGGTTTAAATATAATATACACATTGGTTCTTTGAATATAATATAAGCATTGATGCATAGTAACAAAGAATAGTGTGGGGGGCCAAAGGGGTTGTTTCCAATGGTGGAAAGTGAAGCCTTTTTCACTGTGGGGCAAGGTTCAATTACCATGAGGGCTTTACCTAGAGACATGGGGGCACCTTGAGGTAGTGTTTGAATGTGTGGTTGCACCCAAAAATATTATATTAAATGGTATTGTGACCCATGCACACATAAGTGGATCAAATCCCACCCCCATGTCCTTCAAAATATTTAGGGGTGGCAGGTGCGGGGGGAGTCATCTATGATTCCAATGGACAAAAGGTAGCTTACGTTTCTTGGGGTTTGGGGAAAACTACCAACAAAAGAGAATAAACTATAGCAGTGTACATGGGTCTAAATTTATCTCATGCACGAAGCATTCAAACTCTAATGGTTCTAGTGGACTCTAAAATAGTCATAAAGGATCTTGTGGGCCTCTCAACCTCCATAGTTCATACTCCCAATGGATTTTTCTCACGAATAAACACCATAAAAAATTACTTCACCAGTTTACACTTTTTTCACATCCTCCGTGCTTAGAACACCGAGCCAGATAGCCTAGCTAAAGCTGTGAAATCACTAGAACATAGACACCTAGTCACCAATCAAACCTCCTATTATGATTGGTTACCTTAACTACGCCAGTCTGACCGACCTCCCACTCACAACTAAGGACTTCTCCCTTCAGCCCCCTCTTTCTACCTTATCCCCCCTTCTCACTAGACCTCCTCACCCCTTCCCTAACCACCCTTTCTCCCCCTCCTTCTCCCCCTTNGGCACGTGACCTCCCTCCTCAGCCCACGTGCCTCCTTTCTTGCTCCCCGTGTCCTATATCTAACTGCCTGTACTCGCCTTTAATTTCGCGGATCTTCACATGCCTTCCCTGATGATTAGTGTAGAGTGTTGGATGCACTTGCAGATAGGTTGGATCGAACAACATTCAGGGTGAATGAAACCCCTCAAGGACTGGGAAGAGGTCAAAGAGGTGGAGTTGGAGGAGACTTCAAAGGAGGAAGAATCAGGGAGGAGGACCAAATAGATGTTATAACTGTGATGAGCAAGGCCATATGGTTGGAGACTGTCCTCATCTAAGGTGACCATGGTGCTCTCACTGTAGAACCAATGGACACACAATTGAAGACTACCCATAACTAATTGAAAAATGGGAAGATTGGGTATGCCAACGAGGAACTAACCTCATCAGTTCATAAATCAAGAGAGTTAGTAAAGAAAAGTTTCCCAAACTTAATATCATCACTCAAGGAGGAGCAAAGACAAGAGATAATGTTGGTAATCTACCTCAGATCCAGAAGGAAACACTTAAAGAAGACATGTATGATCCTCTGAAACATAGGTTGTTCTTTAAAGATGCCATAGAAGTATTTCATAATATCCCTAACCCTGAGATGCAAGAGAAAACCCCACAACCTATTGTTTACCCTAAGATTGTGCAAGATGCCCGATATATAAAATATGCAGAACAGAAACGAAATGCTAGAAATAACAGAATAACAGTATAATATCCAGCATAATCTTTACAATACACAGAAATGATATACGAAATAGCAACAGAAATAGCACTTGAACAGAAATAGCACTTGATTCAGATAGCAATGTTGACAGGCCTC
>JASDQU011027266.1:18983-31098 GCA_032191745.1 Picea mariana | reverse complement strand
TCCGCCTTATTCTATTTTATTGAAAGGTCTTATTAATATTGACCTTTATTACATCCGAATACATTGATCTACCTATGTGCGGGTTAGGACCTTAACAGATTGCACAAGTCCCTGCTTCACCCCCTGCACCCAGAAGCCCTTTAGTCACACCAAGACAACCTAAGAAACCACAAAATGTAGTTGACCTTTGGTTTCAGTTATTTTCTGATATTCTTGGGAATGACCAGTTAACAGAAAAGTTGTGCAATGTGCTATACCTAGTTTTAGGGAATGAGGAACCCACATAAGCAAGAATAAGGACTAGTATTCCTAAGAAGAATGCTCAGAGAGTACATAAAAGGAAAGTATGAACTGGGAAAGAATTCATACTAGTAGCCCAGCTATATGAATTTGAGATTAAGGATGTTATGTTGGATCTAGGATCTAATGTGAACATTATGCCTAAAAGGACTTGGGAATCCCTAGGAAAACCCCAATTGAAATATTCCCCAATCTAGCTAATAATGGCCAGCCAATATTTCATTTTCTCAATAGTAAAACTGAAGAATGTGGAAATATATGTTGTGGGAGTGAAGACTGTAGCTGATTTTGAGGTGATTGAGATTATGGTGGATACAAAGCCTTATCCTTCCCTACTTGGTATTGATTGGGCCTATGAAAACTATGCAGTTATCGACCTAAAGAAAGACACTATGACATTTGAGGAAGATGGAATCAATGTAGTTCAACCCGCGGATCCATATGTAGGCCCCAGATATACAGAGCCAATGGATAACAATATGGAGGGAGAATACTTGGATCAGTTGTACATTGTAAAAATAGGAACAAGAGAAGATTATATAAATCCTACTGTTGATGGATTGATAAATTGGAGGAGTATATAGTCAGCGGATGAAGATTCATAATTGGCATTTGATAGTTAGCAACAAGGCTCATATGAAAGATTCTCAAGGAGATGCGAAACTGTCAAGGAAACTAGATGGGTTGGAACCGAGGTCAGAGAACACCCAGTATATGATGGTACGTCAAGACTTGATAGTTTTCTACTCAGCATGGAAGAAAAGGTAGTAGAGGATCAAAGGATCTCAGTACTAGATTTATCCCTCCAGGACACCCCTACTAGATGGTGGGCCAATCACAAAGTCTTACTCATAAATTGGGATGATGTGAATCAAGATATAAAATATAGGTTTCAAGATAAGGAGCAGTTGGAATCAGAGACGCAGACGGATTTCCAAGTTGCACAACTGTTCAATGGAGAGTTTGATCCTAAAGCACATATTGAACATTGTGTGACATAATGGCAAGTTGCAGAAATACCCTCTCGCTTCTGGGTTCAAGTATTTCCCCAGTCACTAGGTCCAATCCCAAAATATTGGTTCATGCATGAAGAAACTAGAAGATAGACCAGCGACTGGAAAACATTGGCATATCACGTTTGCAAGGACTTCTCCTTTACAAGTAAGTGCCTTGAGCTTGAACTAGTCCTGCAAATAATTAAAGAATTTATTTTTATAGAAAATAGTAATCAGAAATCAAACCTAGTGGTATGTGCAAAGAATAGCCAAGAAATTCAGACTAATATTCATCTAACCTTAGACAAGAAGCCTATAGAATTCTATAATATTGACAGGGATTCAGAAAGCCCAGATGATTTAGAGGAATTGAGAAACCTAGCCATAAAAGAGATAGAAGGGAAAAGAGAAATCCAGAACATCATACCCATTCAGACTGATAGTTCTTATAATCACCCATCAAAGTTGCGCAAATTCAATATAGGGACCTCAGAGCAACCTAAGATAGTTATGGTGGGAGATTACTAGGATGAGAAAACTAGTCAAGAGATACAGAGTTTGTTGCGGGAGTATGAGGATTTGTTCCAAAAGACATTTTCAGAGTTAAAAGGGATCAAAGGAGCTATGGGAGAAATGAAAATTGAATTAAAACCAGGATCAAATCCTATGAGGCATAGACCATACCTCCTTAACCACAGAGTGAAAAAGAAGGTTAAGAAGGAGATAGACAAGATGTTGGAAGATGGACTATGGTGGGCCACACTCTTCAAGGATGCAAAGCTATATGCTAGATCATGCGATGTGTGTCAAAGAGTGGGTAAGCCATCATGATGAGATGAATTACCACTTCAACCAGTTCGAGCTTTGCGGGCATTTGAGAAGTGGGTGGTTTAATTCATTGGGCTGATCAATCCCACATCTAATCATTCAAAGTCTAGGTACATTATTACAACAACTGACTACCTTACACGTTGGGCTGAGGCAACATTTGTTCAGGATTGTTCAATCGATACTACTACTAGGTTCATTTTCAAAAACATTATCACTCGATTTGGATGTCCTGGGAGTCTGACCAGTGATCAGGGAGCTCATTTTATTAGTAGCACTATAGAAAAGCTTACAAAAGAGTTCTTGATCCAACATCATAAAATTAGTCCCTACCATCCGCAAGTTAATGGAACAGTAGAAGTGTTTAACAAGATTCTGGAAAGAGGTTTAACGAACGTTTGTTACGCAAACATGGAAGATTGGGATGACAGAGTTCCAACAGTACTCTGGGCTTACAGGACAACCACAAAGAAACTCTATAGGTACACGCTAGTTTAGCTAGTTTATGGGAAAGAGGTTCTGGTGTCTGCATAATTCATTACTACAAGTTTGTACATTGCATAGATCACACACATGTCGGAGGAAGTATCAGTTGCGAAGAGACTCATGGAGTTGAAAGAACTTGAAGAGACCAGGTTTTTAGTAGAATTCCATCAGTCATTTGAGAAAGCAAGGAAGAAATCTTGGCATGACAGACACATTAAGACTAAAGTATTTACGTAAGGAGACAAGGTCCTACTCTATGACAATCGATACCAAAAGCATCCTGGCAAGTTGCACAAGCATTGGTTGGGACCATTTATAGCTGTAGAGATCCGAACTTATGGAGCAGTAAGACTTGCGCAAATGGATGATATGTTGCGGCCAGGATGGATGAATGGTGCTCACTTGAAAACCCTATATGTATCAGAACTGAGATAAAGGATGGTTTCTCTAGTCTGAAAGAGCATGTATAATAGTTAGATTTGAGTTTTCTACAATTTTTGTAAATTTAGTTAATAAAGTCGATGTGGGAAATGTTGCGTCGTGACATGTAGTTCATTTCTTTTTTTGTCTAAGTGTTGTTTGATGTAGAATTGCTTACTCAGTAGCGCAGGATCATAAGCGCCAAGAACCCACTAATGAAAATCATTAATATGATGGGGACCCCTTTGTGGTTAGAGGGAGATTGAATATGAACGCAATTTGAGTCCATGTGCCACACAAACCCAGTCCAATCACAACCTTTATTACTATTATGGTACCTTGTTTGAATTCAGTTAAGCCATAAAGTCACGATACGCGAAGATGCCATCGGTATTCGCATCGGGATTCTCATCCATCAAATGGTAAGGTCTGAAATCGGCCACGTCGCTATCCAACTTGCACAGTAAATGCCAAAACTGCCCAATAGAATTTACCCTGTTAACTCGTCCCATCGAACAACTCAGATCCAAGTTTCATCCATAAGAAGTTGTTAGGATAGCAGAGCAAAATTTGAAGGGGTTATTGAAAATGCCATAATTTTCTCATATAAACTTCATTTTTTGTGCCAATTTTTATTAAAGGTTCATATCTAGATCTAATTTTTAATATTACATATCATATCTAATAATCTTGCTAATAATATTTTCAAACAATTATAATTGCTCATGAAATTTTCAATCAATTTTAGGTTATTAAAAACCCATCTATTGTCCATATTTCTTAAGTTGGTTTTTTGAGCTCTTTGTAGATATACAATAAAGTCATTTTTTTAATTGGTGTCCTAAAATGATAGAATGCCTTGTTACTTTATTTCTTAAGTCGTTTTTTTGAGCTCTTTGTAGATATACAATAAAGTCATTTTTTTTATTGGTGTCCTAAAATGGTAAAATGCCTTAGTTACTTTATGATTTTTTAGTTGAAATATTATATTTTGGAGTTGTCATTTTTTTTTTATTGGTGTCCTAAAATGGTAGAATGCCTTAGTTACTTTATGATTTTTAGTTGGAATATTATATTTTGGAGTTTATTGATACTTGTCTCGTTATGAAGTGACTTAATATATTTTAAGCCAACTAGTATTCTCGATCAGAAGTGTGGGGAAAATGATGATCCAAAAACATGATGATGATAATGGAGGAAATCATATTGTTTCGTCTTGCTAATCTCAATGAGTCGTTTTCTTAACTTGGTGAAGTTGTTTCCTTGCAAGATATTAATGTATCTATGTAGACCATTTTTACTTAATTGAGAAAAGAAAAATGGAGGATTTAAGGAGTTGATACTTGGTTGGAAGATGGAGATACTTTCTTGTGGGCTTGTATTGATGAGATTCTTTAGAAGTTGTTCCACTCTAGGTAAATAATGTTCTTCTTTCTTGGGATGAATAAGAAGAACATGTTTAAGAATTTGTGTTATTAGTCATTTATTATTATTATAAATATTTTTCTTTTTAATAAATAAAGATAGTGATAATATAAAATACTTCATATTTATTATCTTTATAATTTTATTGGTTAATGAATTGAGATCAAGTTTTTTTGCTGATTTTGTAATTTTGTAATTAAACTATGTATGGAGTTTTGGAAATGTCCAATGTTTTGGACACTCCACCCATCACTAGGGAATGTAGAAGCAATAAATATGATGGGTGGAGTGTATTTCTAGAATTACAAAATCAACATTAGGAGGAAAATATACATTCTTTAAAACTAATTTTTTCCTTCAAATTTCCTTTAATTAATTTTGATTGATTTAATTTTTAACCATTAAAAATTTATATTTAAAATAGTAAATCAAATCTAAAACAAATATTTATTAAATATTCATATACCATATAAAAAATCCATTTTAATTTGTTTTAATCATAACCACCATCAACACAATGCATCTATATTTAATTCTTAATAAATAATTAATAACCAATATTTTGAAATTTATTTTATCAACAAAGAGTGAATGAATCCAAAGATATATTACTTATATTAACACACCAAACACACACACTTCAAATAAAACTACTAACTTTTTATCAAGTTTTATACTTTAAAAAAGATTTTGACCTAAAGATATTTTATCTTTCTAAATTCTTGATAGATCTTCCATTAAAATGAATCTATACTGATTTAATGTATTAATATTAATTTATTAAGAATTATTAAAATCATTAAATATTATAAAATATCTTAATATATTAAAAAAATTAATATATTTTTTAATATATTAATATATTTTATAATATATTATGAACTTTCTAACCATTACATTGTTTTGGTAATCTATTAATTGAAATTAGGATAAATAAAAACAAAATAAATTCAAATATATATATATATATATATATATATATATATATAATATTTTAAATTTTTATTTTAAATTTTTATTATTATTTGAATGGATTATATTACATGAATATTTTTTCCCACTGAATTATAAAATACTAAAATGAATCTAAATCCGATAACAAAATAACTACATAAAAATAATCCATATAAAAATCCATTTTCTTCATCTCAGTTAGCATCATTATGATATCAATCCATTTTCTTCATCTCAGTTAGCATCCATTTTCTTCATCTCAGTTAGCATCATTATGGTATCAATCCATTTTCTTCATCTCAGTTAGCATCCATTTTCTTCATCTCAGTTAGCATAACCCAATAACAAATAACTACATAAAAATAATTCATATAGAAATCCATTTTCTTCATCTCAGTTAGCATCATTATGGTATCAATCAAACAGGAAACAATTAACACAAATAAGCAACCCAGGTTTATATAACACGTAGATGACACCAAATACTCATCCACAATACATCATAGCTTTGAAATAATACATCATAGCTTTGAAAATGTTTACTGCTTAATAATTTTCAGAATTTCAGAATTATCTAACAATGAGTATAGGACGACATAATATTGGATTTTGATGCTGGGAAGAAATGTATTTAACTTCTGATTTTGTCAATATTTGCTAATACATCACAAATAACTAAGTTCTTTTGAATTCAAATTCCTAAGAAAGTGTACGATCAAAGCATGGTATAGAAGTTACATTAAACTTCGTTCAACAAATTTAGTGTACTAATATAGCTACTGCCTGGCAATGCTTAAATCATACTAGTCTATTGATCCCCGTACACCTGCTCTTCTTCATTCATCAATGTCTCATTGAGTGATATTCATTTCCACAAAAACGAATGGAGACAAGTCCCACTTTTAGAAACATCTACAATCACCTTCACTGTAACCAGCTGTCAATGATTTTTGCTTCCTTTTTCTTCTTCTTAAAATCATGAAGGCTGAGCATAGAATAATGCCTAAACCAGCTAGCACTCCAAGAACAATACCAACAATTTTGGTTCTACTGCTTTTGTGGGAACTTTTGTTGGGCTTAAATCCTGTGATGACACACAGGAACAACTTCAGAAGTTAAGAAAAAGAGATTCCAAGTTGACCATTTCTCAATGAATACGAGAAACAGTTCCGAAACGATTCAATCTGAAAAATAAATTAGAGAATGTAATAATCTCTATAGCAAATGTAATGAAGCCCAAAAATGTAAAAAGGGTTAACTATATATAAAATTTTGCTTACGAGGAGTGACCACAATTGCCGAGATTAAAGGTCCATGTGTCTGGTATGTTGGTATGCAACAGGTTCCTTTGCCAGTCCAAAAAAACTGTACCTCGAGAAAGTTTTCAGTAACAGTTACCGTATAATTTTGAACAACTGGCCCATTTGACGATCCAGCCACTTCCTTGATATTAAAATCTTTTAACACTCGAACTCCCTACATAATGCGCACAACCGAGAAATATGTTGGAGCATGAAACTTTAAAGCAAGTAAAGTATATGTCCCCATGTCTGTCAAGGTTCTTCTAATTTGAAATAAAAACGGGCGACTTAAGTCCAACTTGGCTTGCCTATAAATAAGAAAAACTTGAAAAAAAAGGTACAGCACGAGATTCATTATGATTTCAGGCATAGCATCTTTTTGTCCTCCGCATCTGGATTCTGAATCTTAGATATGCATTATTTGCTAAATTTTGGCAAGGAGCATGTACTTTGATTCCAAACGATGTTATTCTTTAAGGCATGCCTTCTCTTTCCATGCTCAAAGAATTTTATACATGCTTCATTTTGAAATGATCTTATGCATGGGATGTTCGATCTCAATTGCTAGCCTCATTCCATCACTGGAGGACCCAGGGATATGGAAGTCGCTCCCGTTGAGAGAAGAGGAATCGATCCTGAAACTGCCGCTGTATAGCAAAGGAAGAGCAATCAATGTTTTGTGAAGGAAGAAGTTGTCTGTCCGACCCAGTAGAATTAAAACACGCAGGGGAGAAGCATGAAGCATTGGCCATGGAAGAGATGATACATCAAGTTGTGGAATAAACCATTGGGTAGGTAAGAGGGTGTTAGTAGGTGTATTTGTATCTAATCTTATATTGATGGTGAATCTGATAATTTTCAATCTTCTATTAACAAGAGGAGAATGTGACATAGATTAATCTCAAAGCTGGTTGGGACCAAGTTAAGAGGAGTGTCAAGTTGTGATTAAGGATAGGAAGCTGGTGATAGGAAGATGGTGATACTGATAGTTTTTACCGGATGTAATTAAGACCGGATGTAATTAAGAGAGAGTGTTAAGGAAAATGAATTAGTTACATCCGTAGTTAATTAGTATGTTTACTGTTACAGTAGTTGACAAACCTCTTTAACTTATTTGTAACTATATTATAACTATATCTGTCATATTAATATCCAGAACACATCAATATGTTGTATGGTGTATTACATCAATTCTGTCTTTGCTTAATCATCCCTAGTTAATTAGTGTGTTTACAGTTACAGTAGTTGGCAAACCTCCTTAACTTATTTGTAAAGATATTATAGTAGTTGGCAAACCTCCTTAACTTATTTATAAAGATATTGTAACTATAACTGTGGTATTAATATCCAGAACACATCAATATACACCTGTCATATTAATATCCAGAACACATAGTGTGTTGCATCAATTCTGTCTTTGCTTAATCTTTTACACAGTCAAGTGTCATAAATGGACTAAAGCAAAAGATTTGCTAATATTAATGTTTCTGAAAACTGTGATGTGAATTTACAGTACTTGCAAATACACATAATATTATGTTTCCTAACAAATAAGAAATTATAAAAAACAAGGCTTTTCTGTGCCCCTAAATTTCGTTCATATAGTGATATCATTATAGAGTAATACCTGTAAATAGACATCAAAGATGCGCAATCCCAGACTTCGCCATGATTGTGTATTTGGAATTTGGATTTCCTTGAAATGGAGCTCTACCTTGTATGGTCCATTCTGAAGACCAAGCCCATAGTATCTTAGAGACGAGGGTGACAGACGTGCTGTCTTATATATTGTTGGAGCTTGAGTTGATCCTAGTACAGATCCATCTTCGATCATATATGGGTTAGCGTTTTCGTTACTTGAATCTGTTGAATTCAAAAAAATTCCTGTTGTACTAACTCCCCAATTCTCTTCAAAATTCATGTAGAATGATGCGGCATCTAGTGTTTCATTGTCCCGCACAAAAAGGACTTGCGTTGAAGAATCAATCAGCTGTGGACCTCCACAATTGATGGCCAAGGAAGAACCTGACAAGCGAGTACAAACACAACAAGATAGTTTCCTTTAAAAAATTGATATGAGATAAATAGAATTTAAAAAAATTAATATGAGATAAATAGAAGATCACACTCGACAGCAGATCAATGGTAAATGATCTTAATCTTGTTTTGACAACATTATGGATGAATTGTATAAACCACAGCATACACTATTTTGCATACTAGAGCATTATCCCATTGACTTCGCAAATAGAAATGATCACATGCACACTATTCCTTCCTATTGTTATTTATAGGCAACCATCTGTGTTGTTTAATATTTTTAAAATAATGATCAGTAAACCACATAAAATGCATGAAATTCCATTTTTTTTTTTTTTTAGATTATGTAGGATTCTGAAAACTAATTGAACTTTCCATTGATGCAATTCAGAATTAATCTCACACTTTAAACAGAGTGTCCAGCCATATTTTATGTAAAATTTTCAAAAAGCTGGCATATCCATACTTATGAGTAAGTTGGTCTACTAGTAATTTTGAAGGTTTAAACAGTGAAACATTGAAAAGGAGGTTATTGAAACCAATAGTACAATTTTTTTTTCATGATTTTAGGTTGGGTTCCATTACTGACTTTTATGGCTCAACTGTTAGTGCTTGGTTATTCTGAAGTTCAATTCACAATTATTTTACTTTGAAGCTGACAAATAATTTGACATATCTTATAAAAATGATTATAAATTATATTCCAAATTAAGGTTTGTAAAATTATTTCAAATTTTTAGTAGTTTCATAAACTATGAATTTTGAAATGTTATTTTATCATTTATTTTCCCTTTTTTAAATGTTATTTTATTATTTATTTCCCCTTTAAATGATCAACTAGGACTTGCACATTGTCATCATAAAATTAATTCTACTAAATGATCAACTATAACTTATACATTTTCATCATAAAAAACTAAGTCTATCACTAATATTGTTTAAACATTGCTTTTATTTATTTTTATTCATCTATCAATTGTTACATAATACATGATGGTCACTTCAATGTTACCAAGTAGTTGTTCCATGGCTATAATCTTTTCAAGTTCTCCTATTATTCTATTGCATGCATGCATATAATTATAATATAATTGATTAATATGTATACTAATTATTCAATGTGTTTGCATAATTGCACTTTGACTTAAAAGTTATAATTAAAAAAATATTAAAAACTTTAAGGTTAGGTAAGTTAATATAGTTGATATGAATTAGTATAGAAAAATGATAAAAAAATTTCTTGATAGAGATGCTTGAAGTAAAAATCCTTTATGACGATACTTATCACTCTTAAAGCTTCCATAAACTGCAAAATACCAAAAGACCTCTAGCTAAGACAATGCACTTATTGTATTGTCATTAAGGAAAGGGGTACACTCCCTATTGATATGAAATATAAGTGATATATGCTTCTTTGAAAATGAGCTTGGTTGCCTCATGGACAATTGTTATATCCACATGTGGCTACACCAAAGTCAACTTACAACTAGCTTACCTCTTAAGTGGAGAAGGGAATGTCAAAGTGAATTTTATGGTTGCTTTTTTATTTTTATTTTTTATAAGTAAGAAATATTGTATATTAAAGTCCTGCCAAAACCAGAATAGAGTTCCAGATTACATCCATAGGCTTACTGTAATTGTTGGACTGCCCCAACAGAGGGGAAACCGGTCCAGCCAGCATAAGAGTTAAGCAAAGTAGTTCTATAACTAAGACATACAAAGTTTTAGGTGAACTGTTCCTCCACTAACTCCAATAGAAACTACCAAAATAGCACATAAAAACAAACTTAAACACCTGGCAAGTAGCCCAGCCATGCGGCGTGGAGGTCCCCCGGCTAGGGTTCCTCCTCGACTACGTCACCTCCGTTGCCCACAGCACCTCACCTGTCACCTTGTCCGCAGCCTCCTCGGCATCTGTCGTCGCATCCTGCAGCTGTTCACTTGTCGAGTCTACCTCTCCTGTCCTGCACCCGGTTTGCTCCACTGATCGTTGTTCTTTGGCGTCTCCACCATCATTTGTTGTGCGGGGCATCTCGTCTGAGGTTTCTCCAGCCGGGTAAGAGGGGAAGGCCTCACACATAGAGGCAAGGAGTTGTAGAAGGGTTGTTAACTTGTCGTCTATGGACTACAAGCGGAAGTGGAGGTCCTCCACCCCCTGGTGTAGTTCAAACACCAGACCATAGATAATGTCCAAGCTATCTCGGAGCTGCACTCCATTGTAGGAATCGGGTGGCTGATGCTCAGAGTTCCCTGGCCTATGGGGAGGAGGGGGCGCACCGCAAGATCTTCTTGGGGGATCAGAGACACGAGCACGTAGGGTGGAGGCAATATAGAGACGCAAGGGTGTGTCCATCGTCCGTGGGATAATTGCCAAAGAGTGCAACTGCGACACCAGCGGAGAGGGTGGAGGGGAGGGTTCAGGCTGGATGGGAGGAGAGGAGAAGATGGACAGAGAGCCAAGAGGTGAGAGTGAGGGCCTGTGAGGTTTCTAAGAGGAGCCTCGCCTCAGCCTCCCCCTCGAGCGAGGCATTTGGTTGTTTGAAGAGGCAAGGTATAGTCGACTGAAGTGGAGGTCGTGGAGACAGGTAAAGCTAGCCAAGAGCTAAAGGAAGCAGGTCGTATCAGTCCATGACCGCGAAGGGAGGATCCCTTTGACCTTCGAACAGGAACAAGAGAATTCCATCTGCTGCAGTGCAATGCTGAGGCTCTCGTAGAAGAGGGGAGGCGCGTAAATGAGCATTTACGTCGGATGAGGTTAGTATTAATGCCGCAGGGGGGTGACGGGCTGTGGCACAAGCCCATCACATGGCTCCATGCCTCGTGGGCTGGTGCCGACCTCCTCTGCTTGCCAGGTGTGTTCCATTAACACCCCATCCGGGGGTGGTCTACAGATTTAGCTTTTCAGATATAGCATTGGAGAACAGGGTGATCAGGATCCATGTCTGAGTTGCATAGAAGTTCTGGTCCCCTCCAGGTTGTACCCAGATTGGCTAGATCATCCGCAACTTGATTCACCTTCCTTCTGATGTGGGCAGGGATGATAGCTTGATTTAGTTGCAATAACTCTGAGACAAGCTACAGTCCATGGGAAAGTCTCCAGCTAGGCGTTAGTCTGTCTGGATGCACTCCATTTATCATTATGCGCAAGAGGTTGATAATGATTTGTGAATCCCCCTCAACAACGAGCTTGGTGAATCCGTTTTTGCTAGATAATAGCAATGCTTTAATAAGTCCCCAAAGTTTTGCTGCATTGTTCATGGAGTGACCGAGAGAGCCTGCACTTATGATCAGGATGTGCCCGTGATGATTGCAGAAGACGATCCCATAGCCTGCAGGACCAGGGTTTCCCTTGGAGGCCCCATCAAA
>JASDQU011027265.1:8827-28419 GCA_032191745.1 Picea mariana | reverse complement strand
ATGAGTGAACCCTAACCATTAGAAGTGAGGATCCAAAGACCATTGGAGGAGTCACATTAGAGAGGACAGATAGAGAATTCTCATGATCATTTGGGGTGGGTGTAGTTCAATGGTGGAGGATATAGAGTGGATAGGAGCTGTCAATTTGTGAGGGAGGTATCCTGATATAACCACAACCGTAGATTGGTTATAGACCCTACATGTGTATGTGTTGAATGAAGGATGGGTGAAACATTATTCGTCGTGTAGTTGAGGTATTGATTTGATTGGGGACATAGATTTCTAGGACCGAGGACCGTTGGATCTGTAGGGAATAGGTCCATTAGATAATTTCGATCGATATTGAAAATTGGGTGTTGTAACCTGCTTTCCCGATGGTTAGCGAAACTGATTTTCCACTAACTGCTGATGTGATCAGGTTTGGAAAATCACAATTGTCTGAATGGGGATGTTTGATTCCCTAGTTGATGTAGCAACATTCTGTCACAAAGTTGCTAGGAAGATGGGTGACAAGTTTGCATATTTGTGACTACTTCCTGCAACACAGAAGAAAGAAGGAGAAGTCCTTATGAGCGCCATGATGGACAAAGGTCATTGTGGGTGAAATGCGAGACTTGAGGATTAGTGGAAGTGGAAATTTGACATCCTACCAACATAAGAGATTTTAGGGGGTTGGGTGTGTTATAGAGTGGTATCAGAGTAGATTTCAAAATTTAGGAATCGAGACTCTAAGAAAAGGCATCGGATGCTAAGAGAAGCAGAGCTAGTGGAAGTATTTCCACAGAGTCATCTAGTAGGAATAGCACTGTAGAGGAATTTTCTAGTAGTGATATCTGGTCTAGTGTTCCCAAGAAGAAGAGAAAGAGACACTCATAGAGTTCTATGATAGAATGATTCAAGAAGGATAAACTGCCTACTTTTGATGGAGAAATCAAGAAAGGAGAAGAATTCGAGGGTTGGATGTTGGGACTGAGAAAGTATTTTTGGGTTCAAAATTACTCAGGAAACACAAAGGCAAAAATAACCATCTTCAATATAAATGGAGAAGCTTCCATATGGTGGGAGGACCTTAAGGAGGTTAAGGGATTGATGAAAAGCAAGCTGACTTGGAAGAAATTTGAGAAATACTTCAGGAAGGAATATTTATCAGAGAAATACTTTGATGACAAGATTAAGGAATTTCATGAACACAAGTTGGGGAAAATTACCATGGATGCTTATGCCAAGAGATTCTTATTGATATTGAGGTACATTCCTTACCTCAAGGAAGATAAGGTGGGGATACAATGTTTCCTCAGTGGGTTTCCACAGTCCTACTAGGACAAGATTGATTTTGATGAGCCTAAGACCTTGGAGGATACCATTATGAAGGATAAGTGTTTTTATGAACAATCCAAGAATAGGCATGGGCCTCTTACGGATTGCAAGAGGAAGGGATTTAAGCCATCCCAATATAAGAATTCTAAGAAAGATGATTAGTTCAGTCACCCGAGTAGAAATATACAATAGCATCAATTTCCATGTCAAACTGGAAATAAGCCAATAGAGCAGGAAAGGGAAAGAGTAAAGGAACAAATGAAAGTACCTATATAATGTTGGGGTTGTGGTGAGGCACATTTTTTGATATATTTCTCTCACATATAACATGAAAAAAAAAGTCTACCATGTTTAGGAGGCTACTATAGTCAATGATGTGGCCAGTAGTGTGTCGAGGATATATGTAGTCGTTGAGAATTGGCAAGCAAGCCACTGAGATTTTGTGTGGAGTTGGAAGCTACAACTTCCAAGCAACCTATTTATATTTTGATTGAACCTGGTTCTAATCTTAGTTATGTTTTCCCTCAAAATTTTGAAGCATTTTCTTTCCATAGACAGAAACATGCAAATACATGGTTGGTTCAGTTAGTCGCAAGGACTAAGAGAAAAGTGACAGAGGTAGTAGAGGCTTGTTCATTTGAAATGAGTGGACTGCAAACTCAAGTATCCTTGAATATTCTACCCTTAGGATCATATGATGTGTTGTTAGGCATAGACTGGTTAGCTACCCATAAGGCCAAATTGAACTGTTATGAAAGGACCTTAGAGTGTGAAGATGAAGAAGGAAACAAGAGGGCGTTGTAAGGAATTTAGAAGACAGTCTCATTTAGATAGATATCAACACTGCATCTTAAGAAGTTTAGTCGAAATGGATGTCCCTTCTATGCGATACAAGTGCTCAATGCAACAAAATGTAAGGAGATGAAGGTTGATGATCATCCAGTGCTTTGGGAATTTAAAGGTGTATTCCTAGAGGAGGTACCTAGAATTCCTACTAAGAGAGATCTTGTTTTTTCCATAGATCTTGTACCCGGAGCAATAGCAACATCAAAATTACCTTATATAATGAGTACGCCAGAGCTAGTGGAGTTAAAAGTGCAACTAAAGGAGATGATGGAAAAAGGGTATATTAGGCTGAGTGTATCCCACATATGGTACCCTTGTTGTTTGTAAAGAAGAAGAATGGTACATTGGGATTGTGCATCGATTACCAATAGTTGAACAATATGACCATCAAGAATAAGTACCCATTTCCTAGGATTGATAATATTTATGATCAACTCAAAGGACCTACAATCTTCGCTAAGATTGAATTGATATATATATATATATATATATATATATATATATATATATATATATATATATATATATCACTAAGTTAGGATTAAGGATGAGTACATCCAAAAGATAAATTTTAGAAAACGATATGGACATTTTGATTTCTTGGTGGTTCCATTTGGGATTACTAATGCACCAACTACCTTAATGTGTTTGATTAATAACATTCTCAACAAATATTTGGAAAACTTCGTTCTTGTATTTGTTGAGGATATTCTGTTGTATTATAAGACAAAATAAGAGCACGCAAAACATCTCGATTTGGTGTTACAGGTGTTGAGAGATCACTAGTTATATGCCAAGTTCAGGAAGTGTGACTTCTTCCAAAAGGAGATCCAATATTTGGGCCACAATATTTAAGCAGAGAGAGTGGCAGTAGATCCTGAGAATATTGGCATGCCCCTTGAAATGTAACTGAGGTAAGATAATTTATGGGATTATATGGATACAAAAAAAGGTTTATTAATGGATTTTCCAAGATTTCTCATCCCATTAATTCATTACAAAGAAAGGGGTAGAATTTTGTATGGTCGAAAAAATGTGAAGCCAACTTTCAACAGCTGAAACATCTCTTTACCAATGCCTTTATTTTGAATATTGCAGACTGTGAGAAGGATTTATTGGTTTGTACCGATGCTTGCAAGGAAGGACTCAGTGGAGTTCTTATGAAAGAAGGATAAGTGATTTTTTATGAATCAAAAAATTTAAATGAGCATGAAAAAAATATATATTTCATCCATGATTTGGAGCTTGCAGTGATTGTGCATACACTGAAGATGTGGAGGAATTACATGTTGGAAAGAAGATTTTTCTTGAGGACAAATCATTGTGCTATGAAGTATTTGTTTGATTAGACATGGTTAAATGTTATACATGATAGATGGATGGCTCTAATTAGTGAGTTTTATTTTGATATCAAACACATAAAAGGGAAGGAGAATCGAGTGGCAGATGCACTCAACCTAAGTGTGTAGAAAACACACTTAGAAGAAGAAAGTGTAGGTGACTCTTACATCACCATAGAATTAGAATTATCATGCAATAAGATAAATTTCTCAATTTGGTAAGAAAGGGTTTGCAACAAGGAACTAGTGAGAAGAAGTATGCGAGATATAAACTTGCAACATATGCACTATTGTTGTATAAAAATCAGTTATATGTGCCTGATCCAATAGAGCTGAAGCACTTTATTATGGGGGAATTTAATTGGAGGCTATATGTGGGTCATCCTGGGTATCAGAAAATGATAATAACAATGAGGTAGTTGTATTACTGGCAAGAATGAAGCAAGATATTACTGAGTATATTTCTAAGTGTTTGGAGTGTTAACATGTCAAAGTTGAATACAAGCACCATGCATGACTATTGCAATCATTGCAAATCTTAGAATGGAAATGGGAGACAATATCCATGGATTTTTACTAGTTTTCCAAAGATAGTTAGGAAACATGATGCAATCATGGTAGTAGTGGAAAAGTTGAGCAAGGAAACCCACTTTATTCCCATCAAATCTACTTTTAAAGATATAGATGTTGCTAATATTTTTATGTAAGAAATTTTTAGATTGCATGGTTTACCTGAGACCATCATTTCAGATAGAGATGTGAAATTCACTTTGAATTTTTGGAAAGGATTGTTTGTAGGCTTAGAAACACAACTAGCATTCAACACATCCTACCATCCTCAAACCGATGGTTAGACCAAAAGGGTGAACAAAGTGATGGAATATATGTTACGAATGCATGCCATGCATCAACCCAAACAATGGGGGGAATATTTACCCCTGGTAGAGTTTTCCTACAACAATGGCTATTAATAATCGTTGAACATGAGCCCATTTGAGGCTCTTTATGGTAGGAAATGCAGGTTCCAATTAGTTGGGTCAGTCCAGTGGATATGATGACACTTGGACTAGAATTTCTAAAGGAAATGGAGCAGGCAGTGATCAAAATAAGGCATAGTTTGAAAGTATACTAGGATAAGCAGAAAATCTATGTAGATAACGCAATAAGTCATAAGGAGTTTAAGGTGGGAGATCAAGTGTATCTCAGGGTAAAACCCAAGAATATATCCCTACGGATGGGGACTTGTGACAAGTTAGTGCCCCACTATTATGGACCGTTTGAAGTTCTACAAAGGGTGGGACTAGTGACATATAGAATTTCCCTACAACCTATTGTTAGAGATGAAACTGTGCTCCATGTATCCTTATTAAATAAATATATTCATGATTCTAATCATGTTATTGATTGAATTGTGATTCAAGTCTAACTAGAGGGAGAATTCCAACCCGAGCCTCGATGCATTTTGGACAGGAAAGCGATATTGCTCTGAAACGGAGCTGTCACGAAGGTCAAGGTGCAATGGAAGCACTTTGGAGAAGATAAGGCCACTTTGGAATTTGAATATGCCATGAGGATGGCATACCCATTTTTGTTTCCTAAATAAATTTGTATACATGGTGTTTAAAACACAAATAATGGTGTTTCCTGAAGGGGGAGGGGAATGTAACACCTCCTTTTCTCCCAAAACTGTAGTTATGTTAAGACTTCATGTATTGTGATTTATGACGCATGTAATTGTGTTTATGTTAAATAAAAAACTAGACAACTCACTGAGAAGGAAGCCTTGAGTATTGGCCATGATACAACATGTGGGACTGGTGAGGTGGATATGGGATGTTTTAATGAATAAATTAAGAAGCTCACCAATATTCCAACTCACATATACATCCTTAATGAAGAACCTGTCCAACGTACCTGGATTGTATTGACCCACATAACTTGGTTATGGTGATTCGACTGTGTAGTTAAGAAAATATATCTACTGAATGATTTGGTAATTGGAAGAATGAACAGTTGAATGAGACCTTGGCCAAAAGGACACACAATATTTCCCCCTTCGATTTGAGAGATTGACACCAAGGGATTGCTTCTGACATAAGTCATCAGGGATCCCGAGGGTAAGGAGAAAATTCCAATGATGAAGAAGGAATGAGTAAGACAAGGAAAATTGTAGAGAAGAACAAGAGAATGTGTTGAAGAAAACACAAGAAACTAAAGACAAAAAGAACCAAGAATGTGCAGATATGTAGAGACTGTACCCACACAAAAGAGAAAATATACAATACTCATAGAGACAGGTCATAGACTCACAAATATATTGTGCAAATGAGTAGAGGATCTCACAGACACATATTTGAGAAGCAAAGAAGACATGGGAAGTTTTTCTAAAGAAAATATAAATATTTCCCAAGCTTGAATGATCACCCTAGAACATAGAAGACCCATATATGGACTGGAGAAATGGATGACTGTGACTTGGTGCGCACTAGAAAGAAACCAACACTGTAATGGGAGGTTGCTGAGGGACTGTGTAGAAAATAAGGGGATCCCTTGTGCAGAGGAAATCCTTTTGGGAAGGTTCCTAATAAAATCATGGAGGTTCTGAGCTCAATGGGAAGAGGGGAAATTTTGTTGTTTCCAATGGAGTGAAGGAGAGTAACCTTCCTGAACCATTTCCTTGACTTGGAATTCAACTAAGATAGTCCTCTGGTCATATCATGGCCTATCATGGGGGTGCCATGTTGTATAAAGGAACAATGCAACATAGCCTATGGTTGGGTGGAAAGGAACTTCTCTCAGTCAATTGGATGGCTGGAAACATTACTGAAGAAATAAGTGTTTTACCTAACTATCTAATGATTAATTGTTAATGGTTATGAAATGTATTTGTTCATGTTAATAATTGAGTATGTTGAATGAATGAATGTTAAATTTTGAGTTAAATGGAGTGATATAGTCTCCCATAATTGTTAAATGTTTTAAATATGAGAGTGTATGATGATGGATAGTGTAGGCCAATACTCCCATGTTTTTACTTGCCTTTGAAATGGAAAGTCTACATGACATGTAATTTTCATTTGGGTGTTGTGGAAGAGTATTTATTACCTGTTGGAAATGGGTTCAAGATCCTAAAGGATTTGAGTTATATCCATGCAGGAAAGAATAAGGGATTGTTAAGTCGTAGAAAATCCTTTAACCCTGTTGAAAACTTTTATTTGAACTTGGAGGAACGATAGCCGTTGATTTGGTGGAAGAAAAATATCATGACCGTTCATTGGAGATTTGGGATTTGGGAGAAATACTATCAAGAGGTGAGGTCATTGGGAAATCCAAAGGTGTGAAGTCACAATGTATTTTTGATGGAAAAAAATCCCAAGAGGTTGTGATTCGTTGATCTATCAGAAGACAAGACGATTAGATTTGGGCCATGGATGCTCTGGGTGCTTCACCAATAAGTTTATCGGGAAGTAGGATATCAAGAAGGTCAGGGAGGAGGAATTGGAGTAGTTACCAAAGGAGAGAGATCGATGCTGAAAAACCAAGGACAAGGAAAATCGTGGATCTATCGATGTGGATGTTGATGTGTTTATAATTGTTGGATCTGGAATGACCCATCCCTAGGAATAAACTTAGATGAAGAGTGGTGTCCATTAAATACCATGCAATTGAGGATTCTGATTGAACCTTGACCATTCGAAGTGAGGATCCAAGGACCGTTGGAGGAGTCTCATCATAGAGGACCGGTCAGAAAGTCTGACGATCACTTGGGGTGGGTGCGTTCTGATAGCAAAGGATGCCAAGTGGACAAGAGTAGTTGATCTGCAGGGGATGTATCTCAATATAACCACAACCATATATTGGTTGTAGACCCCACATGTCTACATGTTTAATGAAGAATGGACGAGGCATTAAATGTTTCATAGTTTAGGTACCAATTTGATCGAGGTCGTCAATTTCTAGGCCTGAATACCACTTGATATGTCAGGAATAGGTCCATTGGAGAAGTTTGATCTGAATTGAAGAGTGGATGTCGTAACCTGCTTTCCTGATGGGTAGAGAACCTGATTTTCCACTGATGATTGATGTGATCGGGTTGGGAAAATCAAAATCATTCGAATGGGGATGCTTGATTCCCTTGTTCATGTAACAACGTTCTATCACAAAGTTTCTTAGATGATGGGTGACAAGTATGAGGATTTTTCATTGTTTCCTACAACGAAGAAATAAGACAAAGTCCTCATGAGTGCCATGATGGACAAAGGTCACTGAAGGTGCAACCTGAGACCTAAAGATTAATGGAATTAGAAATTTGACATATCGCCAGCCTAAGAGGGTTTAGGGGGTTCATCGTCAATTTTCCACCCACAATTCTTAGGTTCATCGTTAATATTTTCCACCCAATTATTAGGTTCATCGTCAATTTTCCACCCACAATAGCCCAATCCACAACCCTCTTTCCCATCATCTTGCAAAACCCAAGGAATGGGATCCCATTCTTTGCTTGGTAGTCCCTTAGGCTATCCATCTTCCTTCTAGGCCTCCAACATAGGTTGTCCATGGAATATCACTACAAGGATTCTAAGGATCCTTAAATGTAGTTCAATTCCTCAACAAGAATAATTAGCCTTACGTACACTCTTCATATGCTTAAAAAATTGGCATATTTGTTGTAGTAGTTCTATGGATACTTATGCTTATAGAAAACTCTCCCAAATTTCCCCAACATAATTGTAATTTGAGGTCTCCCATATTTCCTAACTGAATCTAAATTCAAACTCTCCCAAAATTGATAATTCAAATGATAATTCAAATACAACAATTACTTGAGTTAGAATAGTAGTTTGAATGGAATGATTACTCCAACCGACTTGGTAATTCAAACTTCTTGATAATTCCAACTCTTTGGTAATTTGAACTCTCCCCCCCAAAAAATTGAACATTCTCTCTCCCTGCATGGACGAAAAAGGAATAGGCTAAAGTTGCATGGCATGAAGTGGCCACATATCTCTATGGAGATCCCATGTACTTCCCTCATGCAATTAATCCCCAATTTAGGATAAAAGAATGCATGGATTAGAATCTCTAATTAAACAAAGTCAAAGACTTAGGACAAGATTAAAATAACATTATTTTCTTTTAGCCCCCTTGAGCCCCCTAATCCCCCCTTGACTTTCCCCTCTTGTGGAGTCATAGCCACCCATTCTTTGTCCTTCCTCTTTTACATCCCGTAATGTATTTTATTAACACTCAATACATAGTTACAAATTACAATTGTCCAACTAATAGCCCTTCATCCTGTACATAATTACATTAGTGATATGGGGAACAAACTAAGGTATTGCAATTCTTTATTTTTATGAGTTCCATGCCTATTTTTCATCATATGATATGGGGTTGTAGATTTATATCCATAAACCTAGTACCATTTTTGAGAGTTGTGATGCATTTCTCATAAATTATTCTCTATTACCATACAACATAGTGGGACCAATGGGCATAATTTGGGAGCTCAAATGATGTGTTCACATATTTTATCTAGGGTAATATCTCCACCATCAAGAATTGGTAATAGATAATAGTCTAGATCTCTTTCAATTTCAAGTACAAAAGGATATGGTGGTTGACAATTGTATAGCTCATTGAATTGCTTTATTTTTATTATGGTTTATTTATTTGTGTTAGTGTGGTATTTAAATTGACCGCATAGGTCTAACATCTACAATGCACAATGTGTTGCATTTGAACATTTATAATAGAATATGTATTATGTATATGTAAGTTATCTATATGAGCATTATCAAATTCAATTTACAAACTTTTCTTATGTCTTAGCATGTTTAGGTCGTCTCCTCACATTGATCATGCCACCATTTTCTCTTAGAATACTTTGATCTCATTTAGTTTTGTAGAACTCTATACTGAGAATACAAAATATAGAAGTGGTCAATCCTTGTGTTATTGTATATGTGCAATTTATAATGGTTAATGATTCATTGATGGCTAATTAGTTTTTGGTGTTTGTTTGGTTAATCTATTAAATATAGACACATCAACATACATTATAGTTTACAAAATAATCTATTCATGAAAACAACAATAAAACCGCAAATAAAATCTATTAGTGACAAATTAATACTACTATGACCATGATAGAGTCATCAAGGAAGGATATTAATCTTAAAAAAAATATATTCCATACAATTTTGTACTTCTATTTTACATTTGTTTTCCTTAATATATATTGTGTTGAAATTTTTCACTTACATTGTAATGCATATTTCAGTAAGGGATCTTATACTAAGATAACAAGATGGATATCATATTTTCAATTGTTTTTCTTGTTGCAGGAAAAACATAAAAATTGAACTCCTTCCAAACATAAACATAAGACAAGGAAACGAGGAGGAAATGTGTTGATCTCAAAATTTGTGAAGAATACTAATAAATTCCTTACTAGTTTCTATTTCATATTTCATATGATTTTTATATTTGAATTATTTTACAATTGACCATGAATATTTTCTATAAGGTTCTCAAATACCAAGAAAAATGATCGGAATGTTTGATTGACATTGGAACAAATATGTTTGTGAGTGCATGATGGATTATCGAGGTGACCTATAAAAGTTTGTAAGTAGGTATGCTTTTTTCCTTCCTGTATTTTCAAATATTGAAACAACCAGAAAATTTTGATTATATCTAATATTTTTATAACATATAAAACTCGTATCATGGACTGAATCCAACAAAATATTTAATCGAAATTAACATGAGACAAGGCTTTGAAACAATGTGTATTATTCATGAAGAAACGATTATTATGTTAAATTCACTAATTTCTATAAATCATGTATATATGTAAAAAATAATAACACATTAATATTTAAACATATCAATCTTTTCAATTATACATAGTATGTTGTAAGTGTCAATATACTCATAGTTACACTTGATTTTTATGGTTGTAGTTTGAAAGATTAAGAAGTTGTGAATCATAGCATTGCAATTAGTGAAAGTATTTCATCCGTAAGTGATGATGGAACCATACCATAATTGTAAGTAATGGAATCATCTCAAGTGAGGAAAATCATAAAAAATAAATGTGACGATATTTGTATTTCATAATGTTTTTCAAATATAAATTCTATATTTTTTAAAACTCCAATATTTTATTTAGCGCTAATTTATTGTCCCATTTTTGTATGAAAGGGTTACTAAATATTATAAGAATTATATTTTGATGAAAATATTCACCATGAATATGATAGTGTTTCTTATATTAAAATAATAAGATGGATGTTTTCTTAGATATTATATTGTAAATTAAATACATGTATGATCTACAATGTTACAATGAAAAATATTCATTGTTAGTTGTCATTTCATTAATTTATTCATTTAATTACATAATAAAAGATATTTAAACAATTTTTAAATCATTATTTAACCTTTTATGATAGTGTTTCTTACATTTAAATAATAGGATGGATTTCTTATTCTATTAGGGATTTTTTCAAAGATATTATATTGTAAATTAAATATATGTATGATCCACAATGTTATAATGAAAAATATTCATTATTAGTTGTTATTTCATTAATTTATTTATTTAATTACATAATAAAAACATTTAAACAATTTTTAAATTATTATTTAACCTTTTATAAAATTAAATAAAAATACAAAAGTTGCAAAAGTTGCATATGTGAATCTAAAATTTTATTCATTGAATTACATAATAAAAAATATTTAAACAATTTTTAAATCATTATTTAACATTTTATAAAATTAAATAAAAATACAAAAATTGCATATTTTAAACCTAAAAATTATTATTTTGTACATCTGCATTGTGAAACCAAAATGAACTTGTAATTTTATTGTTATTGTACACTCCAATTCTCTTATCTAAATCATACACATTACTAAGTGTTATTAATTATGGGCACTGGTGCTCCATACATTAATTTTCAATATTCATAGGGTAGATACTAGCACCATTATAATTCAACATTCTCATTCTAACTATCAATGTGTGGACATGGTAGTGTTCATGGCTTTTGAGACAAATTTTGGGAATTTTAATCCATTCTTTTAACATTAAAAACCTCCCTTAAACCTTGTTTTCATATTACTTATTCATGTTGATGTGATTACTATTCATATTACTTATCCATGTTAATGTGATTACTATTATATGATTTATGGAATGCATGATCCAGTTTCATTATTTGATTAATTGGCAAGAAGACTCGTTAAGGTTTAAGCATAGAGGGGATTCCTCAGTGCAACATATTAGATATCATTTTCGGGATTAACTGTGTAGAGTAAGTCATTAATCTTTGAACCATATCCATGAGTATTAGTCGCAACTGAATTCTCATGATTTGAATAGTCCACTTAGCACTTATTGCATCAGGTGATGCTCACAGGGGTAATGCTGAATTTGAGGTGCCCCCAAAGGTTTCAAGCCAATGACTTCACTTACGAAGTGCCTTAACATCACACTCCCTCACCAATTGCTCTACACCACATGAACTATTTATATATGTATACTAAATTATAAGTAAATCAACATTTGAAATTTTGTACATTTATGAACATTTTTCATTTATCATTCTACTAGCTTAAAATTAAAAGGTAAATCTTAAATTTTCAATGTAGACATTTAATATAATTTCCATCCCAATTCCAACTTAACAAGGGAATCAAGCATCCCCATTCGAATGACTTTGATTTTCCCAACCCGATCACATCAATCATCAGTGGAAAATCGGGTTCTCTACCCATCAGGAAAGCAGGTTATGACATCCACTCTTCAATTCAGATCACACTTCTCCAATGCACCTATTCCTGACATATCAAGTGGTATTTAGGCCTAGAAATTGATGACCTCGATCAAATTGGTACCTAAACTATGAAACATTTAATGCCTCGTCCATTATTCATTCAACATGTAGACATGTGGGGTCTACAACCAATCTATGGTTGTGGTTATATTGAGATACCTCCCCTACAGATCAACTGCTCTTGTCCACTTGGCATCCTCTGCTATCAGAACACGCCCACCCCAAGCGATCGTCAGAATTTTCGACCAGTCCTCTATGATGAGACTCCTGTAACGATCCTTGAATCCTCACTTCTAATGGTCAAGGTTCAATAAGAATCCTCAATTTCATGGTATTTAATTGACACCACTCTTAATCTAAGTTCATTCCTAGGGATGGGTCATTCCAGATCCAACAATTATAAGTCCATCAACATCCACATCAATAGATCCACGATCTTCCTCGTCCTTGGTTTTTCGGCATCAGGGTCTCTCTTTTGGGAACTTCTCCAATTCCTCCTCCCCGACCTTCTTGATCTCCTACTTCCCGATAGACTTATCAGTGAAGCATCCAGAGCATCTATGGCCCAAATCTAATCGTCTTGTCTTCTGATAGATCAACGACTCACAATCTCTTGGGATTTGTTTTCCATCAAAAATACATTGTGACTTCACACCTTTGGATTTCCCAATGACCTCACCTCCTGATAGGATTTCTCCCAAATCCCAGATCTCCAATGAATGGTCACGATATTTTTCTTCCACCAAATCAATGGCTATCATTCCTCCAAGTTCAAATAAAAGTTTTCAACAGGGTTAAAGGATTTTCTATGACTGAACAATCCCTCATTCTTTCCTGCACAGATATAACTGAAATCCTTTAGGATCTTGAACCCCTTTCCAACAGGTAATAAATACTCTGCCCCAACACCCAAATGAAAATTACATGTCATGTAGACTTTCCATTTAAAAGGAAAGTAAAAACATGGGAGTATTGGCCTACACTATCCATCACCATACACTCTCATATTTAAAACATTTAACAATTGTGGGAGACTATATCACTCCATTTAACTCAAAATTCAACATTCATTCATTCAACATCCTCAATTCTTAACATGAACACATACATTTCATAACCATTAACAATTAATCATTAGACAATTAGGTAAAACACTTATGTTCTTAGTAATGTTTCCAGCCAGCCAATTGACTGAGAGAAGTTCCTTTCCACCCAACCATAGGCTATGTTGCATTGTGCCTTTATACAACATGTCACCCCCATGATAGGCCATGATACAACCAGGGGACTATCTTAGTTGAATTCCAATTCAAGGAAATGGTTCAGGAAGGTTACTATCCTTCACTCCATTGGAAACAACAAAATTTCCCCTCTTCCCATTGAGCTCAGGACCTCCATGATTTTATTAGGAACCTTCCCAACAGGATTTCCTCTACAAAAGGGATCACCTTATTTTCTACACAGTCCCTTAGCAACCTCCCCTTACAGTGTCGGTTTCTTTCTAGTAAGCACCAAGTCACAGTCCTCTATTTCGCCAGTCCATATATGGATCTTATATGTTCTAGGGTGATCATTCAAGCTTGGGAAATATTTCTATTTTCTTCAGAAAAAATTCCCATATCTTCTCTGTTGCTCAAATACATGTGTGTGAGCTCCTCTACTCATTTGCACAATCTATTTGTGAGTCTGTGACCTGTCTCTGTGAGTATTGCATATTTTCTCTTTTGTGTGGGTACAGTCTCTACGTATATGCACATTATTGGTTCTTTTCCTCATTGGTTTCTTGTGTTTTATTCAACACATTCTCTTGTTCTTCTCTACAACTTTTCTTGTCTTCCTCATTCCTTCTTCACCATTGGAATTTTCTCCTTACCGTGGGGATCCCTGATGAATTATGTCAGAAGCAATCCCTTGGTGTCAAGCTCTCAAATCGAAGGGGGAAATCTTGTGTGTCCTTCTAGACAAGGTCTCATTCAACCATTCATTCTTCCAATTACCAAATCAGTGAATAGATATATTTTCTTAACTACCCAGCTAAATCACCATAGCCAGGTTATGTGGGTTACTATAATTAAGGTACATTGGACATGTTCTTCATTAAGGATGTATATGTGAGTTGGAATATTGGTGAGCTTCTTAATTTATTCATTAAAACGTCCCATATCCACCTCACCAGTCCCACATGTTGTATCATGGCCAATACTCAAGGCTTCCTTATCAGTCAGTTGTCTGGTTTTTTCTTTAACATAAACACAATTACATGCGTCATCAATCACAATACATGAAGTCTTAACATAACTACAGTTTTGGGAGAAAACAACGTATCTAGTTCAATCCCACTTCTTCAACCCTGTGAGCATCACCCGATGCAATGAGTACTAAGTGGAGTATTCAAATCATGAGAATTATTGGTCAGTTGCGACTAATACTCATGGATATGGGTCATAGATTAATGACTTACTCTACGCAGTTAATCCTGAAAATGATTTCTAATATGTTGCACTGCGGAAGACCCTCTATGCTTAAATAATAAGAGTGAAGGGAGCTCTGAATGGATGGTTCATAAGGCACAATACTTGCTAAGGTTTTGCAAATGGGGTAGCAAGCTAAGTGGTCTTGATTGTGGGGAAAAATCCACAGTTAAGCGCGCTTGAGCTAGAGGCGTCTTGGGATGGGTGACCACCTAGGAAGTCCTGGTTACCATGTGAAATCTCCAGAAGTGATGATTGATTCTTGCGATTCATTTCATTGGTTTCAATCTCACTTCTTCAACCCTTTGAGCATCACCCAATGAATGAGGGCTAAGTGGACTATTCAAATCATGAGAATTATTGGTCAGTTGCGACTAATATTCATGGATATGGGTCATAGATTAATGACTTACTCTATGCAGTTAATCCCGAAAATCATATCTAATATGTTGCATTGTGGAAGCCCCTCTATGCTTAAATAATAAGAGTGAAGGAATCTCTGAATGGATAGTTCATAAGGCATAATACTTGCTAAGGTTTTTCAAATGGGGTAGCAAGCTAAGTGGGCTTGATTGTGGGGAGAACTCCACAGTTAAGTTCACTTGAGCTAGAGGCATATTGGGATGGGTGACCACCTGGGAAGTCCTGGTTACTAGTTGCAAGCCCTAGAAGTGATGATTGATGTTAGCGATTCATTTTGTTGGTTTCAATCCCACTTCTTCACCCTTGTGAGCATCACCCGATGCAATGAGTGCTAAGTGGACTATTCAAATCATGAGAATTATTGGGTGGTGAACATTGTTGTATGTTTGTAAGTAAAGCTAAAAAAGGAAAATTAAAAAAAAAACTAAATCCACCTTTTAATTAAATAATTAATTACAATGTTAATAGATATAAATTAGTATACATCCATTTTATTTATGTATTTTTAAGTCATTTGTGATTTGTATAATTGTTTATTCTTTAAGTGGTTATTAATAGATTCAAAATTAACATAGATTATAAACTAGCATAGATTTATCTTACTTATGTATTTTTAAGTGATTTGTAATTTGCACAATTATTTATTGCTTGAATAGTTATTAATAGATTCAAAATTAGCATAAATTTATCTTAATGTTTACTTTTTTTCCTTAGAAAAAAGGTGTAATTTTATTCATCCAAAGAGAACCAAATTAAACTCTATAGGTGCAATAAGCACGACTAATCCTTGAAGAGGACGAAAACCCCTGAAAGAGAAAAAAGTGAGACTAAAAAATTCAAAAGGAAAATACAATATGTGTCTCAAACACCACCAAAAAAACACAAAAACCGAAGCCTCCATCATTGATAAAAAAACGAACAAGCTAAATCCAAAAGAATACTCTGGAAGCCAGATAGACTTGGCCAGAGTGGTAGAAAGCTCTCAAACCAGCAACACCAGATCTCAAAATCACCAGGAGAACCATGAGACTGTAAAAAAGGAGCGACCAAAAGCTACACGCCCAATAGAAGGACCTCAAAGTGATGGTCTCCCCAACAACACTGGATTCCCAAAGCTAAGGACCTTGAAGCATAGATCCCATCACTAACCATAAGTGAGTGTGGTACCAGAACTCTGAACAAAAGGACCTTGATCTGAGTATACATCAAACCAGGAACGATTCAAAAAAACCGGAGAGAATAAACACGAACTGAAGAAAAAAACCCCAAAAACCCTTGTCGAGAATGAGAAATAGAGAAAACCTCTAGAGAAGACCCACATGCGGGACATACTAGGTTTGAGTAGCACCCAAACCTCCTAGAGAAATGAGAGGAAAAAAACTCTCTACCCAAGCTACCAAAAGGTTTAACTCGCCACTCAACCTTTGAGCCTTGGGACACCAAGTAGATGGAATGCATCAAACCCTAACATAACCCTGAGACATGGAAGGGAAATCATATGGAGATCCACAGAAGCTCACGAGAAGATAGAGAGAGTTCCATAGTTGAGGCATTGGTGGCACAGAGATGAAGGGTTGAGACAAAGGGAACTAGATCCAGCCAGAAGAAAGATTGATCTATGTCCACACTAGAACACCAGAGAAGACACTGCAAGAGACACAGATCCACATCCCACAGGGCACCCGAACTGACCAAACGAAGAACGTGATCACCAAAGAAAGAAGTGTAGTAAAAATGCAATGGAGAAAGGAACGATCCACCTCCAGCATGGATGAAAGAGATGCACTTGAGGGGAGTCCAACCACCAGAGCCATTGCAGAACCAAAGAAAAATGTGAGTTTGTAGCTAGGGTTTCCCCTAGCCGCAGTCTAAAAAATCCCCACCCTCTACTCTAGGGTCTTAATGTTTACTTTAGTGTTGAAATTAATATATAAATTTATAAACATAATTGTGTATTCATATTCTTACTTTAAAATATATTTTCTAACAAATATCTCATCCAATAAAGTCTTATTTCTCATCTAATTTAAATTAACATACAATAAAAAACTTTTTTTTAACATGTTGATGTTCATTTCATCAATTTATTTTAGATTTACCCAAAACTTTTCTTTTTTAACATGTTGATGTTCATTTCATTAATTTTATTTTAGATTTACCCCAAACTTTTCTTTAACATGTTGATGTTCATTTCATCAATTTTATTTTAGATTTACCCCACATTATTCTTCATAAATGACCAACATGATCTATGCGACTAAATATAAGTGGAAAACCTCAATGGATTACTTAAGGTATCTATTAGATAGATAGATAGAAAATGTATCCCCTCTAGATTTGAACCCGTGACCTTCTAAAAAAAAAAACATGTTCTTAACCATGAAATCCACTCAAGTTGTTCATATACATATCTAATAATGTTACTTGGACTTAGACAAAATATATTGTACAATTAATGTGTATTGTGATAAACATGTCAAGAATTTTTTGTTTTCCCTTTAATGATAAAGTTCATATTCTAACTTATAAGTAACTTAATATATTGATAAACTTATCTAAATATAACTTCTTAAGTGTGATTGTATGCTTTGATGATGGTAAACCAATAAGTCCATTGTTAGGAACACTGGAAACATAAAGGAATGACAAGTTATCTATCATTGACAAGTTATCTATAATTTCTATCCCAATTCCCGCTTAACAACTAAGAAGATTTTTCTAGTTGGACTGCTCCTATTTATAGATCTTGGGATTCGACTTTCGATGAAGATTTCAATATTTTTACTTTGTGTGACCATTTATGGTGAAGTGGTCACAATGGTTTTTAGGTTCCTTACACATGTGAAATAACCCAGTATTTAAATACAAGCGGGGATGTAAATCTAGGAAATAAAATAAGTTGTAGATATTTGAGGTTAAGAAAAATCAACAATTACAAATACAGAGAAATGCAAACAATAGAGGTAATTAACAAGAAAAAAAGATAATAAATTAGGGATTTATTTAAACGTTATATTCCAGTATAAAAAAAATGAGAAGGTGGGTTATTGATATATATATTTGAGTCCACTTTCTCATTTTTTCCTTCATGATAATTGAGCTTCTCTTTGATGACTTATTTTCAAGAACTATCATCAATATGGTCACACATTTTTGGATATATCAGATATTTTTTATGCTAACTTTGCAAATCTTTCCTCCTAAGTTGTCAGGGGTTTTATTCCATGCTCATCTACTATGAAAGGTCACATGCTTGGATATATCATATATTTTTTATTCTAACTTTGCAAATATTTCCTCCTCAGTTTTCAGAGGTTTTATTCCATGCTCATCTACTATGAAAGAGGTTTGTGTATTTGTTTTTTTTTATTGTGTCAATTTTCCAATTCATACTGTGAAATTCTCTTTCATATTTTTACTGATTCAGTTAGATAAACATATATTTCACTTATATCACAAATATTCTTACAAAAACCATCTTAAATATTCTAATGAGTAATTTGACATAATAATAATTATTCCCTGGATGGGGTGTCATCCGGACTGACAAGCGTATGGACAGTTGGGGGGACACTTGGCCACAACCCACGCCACAACGCACCAATGTAACCCGCACTCACCTCAGACTTTAATCCATGCATTTAAATCCTTGTTCGAAGCACCCTCGCATTCATTTGCACTCAGATCAGTTTAATGCCATGGAGCTCTAGATCGCAGGAATGATAAATGCGATGGGATGGATGCATACCCAGTCCCATCATCAGCTCTAGATCAATGGGTTTTGGCTCGAGATAGGGAAACCTATGGCTCATTTGTGCTCTCTGCCTCTCATGCCTCACACTCATCCACCAATCTGCATTTTTCTTCGGCTCTGGTCCGAGCTCTCTCCTACGCTCCACCATCGCTCTCATCCACCAGTTTTCATTTTTCTTTGGGTTTGGTTCGATCTTTCTCCTACACTCCATCATCGCTTTGAGTTCCATATCTGGTTCTCTCCCTCCACTCCTCTCTTGGTCATAGTCTCGATGCATCGCCAACGAGGTAAGTCTAAGCATGGGGTGGCCTGGTATGCAACAAGAGGCCGAAGCTCGAGAGGCTGGGGCAAGAAAGCTCCTCAAAGCTTGCCTTAGGATCCTGCTCATGCCTCCACAAGAACAACCTCCTGACCGTCCCACCACACCAAATTTACCTCCTTTATCCTCTCTGTATGCTTGCAGTGTCGAGTGGTTTTATAGCTTTGGAAATTCCCTTGGCTTCGCCCCAAATCTCAGCCTAGAGCTGCCACCCATCCACCAACCTCCACCCCACCCCCCCTCCACCCTTCACTCCCCCCCAACCCGACCACC
>JASDQU011027264.1:3906-31772 GCA_032191745.1 Picea mariana | reverse complement strand
TGTGCCAACTCATCAACTACTTGTCTCAACCATGTACCCAACATGTACCTCAACCAAAAGCCCTCATCATTTTCATCATCCAAATATGATTTGTAACTCTGTAATAGACCTAGTTTATATGATCACATACCTGCAAACCTTCCTTAACTTTAACAACAAGAGACGAGAATTTTCATCAAACTTTACTTTAGTCTCACATGACTAATTTTGGATTAGTCAACAACCCTAAGTTGAAATAATAATAACTATGTACTTGTAATGAATAAAGATATGAAAATAGTACTTAATGCTCTTGAGTGTCTTTTATACAATTCCTCTAGGTTTCACTACTTGGAACCTCTCAGAAAACGAGTTATAGCAAAAATGGCATACCTTGTTGAATTTTGGCTTATTCTAGAGAATGAACTTGTAAAGTGTGCCCCACACACAATATTTGTTGCATGGATCTGAAAATGGTACACAGAATACTAAAGACTATACTCTAACCAATACCTTTTTTATTACTGAATTTGGATCTTTTATGAATAAGTTATGACGTTTTTACCCAAAACACTTGTTTTAGACTAGTTGCAAGACTAGCCACAAACCCTATTTTCCACGGAGTGTAACTCCAAAACTACAACGACTCACAAGCTAAAATTTTTATCACAGCTAATTGGATATGTTTCCTCAACAACCTCCATATTTTGCAATCTGAATCATTCTAGAAAAAAAAGGTTATTGTGAAAATGGTGAGATGACCTGTAAATAAAATACTTTAGAAAGCATCATCAAAAGAATTTATCCTCTCTTGAATTTCAGCCTTCTTTACTTCACCTTCCCTTTGAAATTATCCTTAGATATCATTTGGTTACCTTATTCACTTGTAGATATTCAATATGCTCAAGTGTAATTAAAATGAGAGACCCATTCCTCTTATTTATACTTTTATGTAGCTTCCTCAAGGGGTTACCTTCTAACCATCTTAAACCACTTTCCTTATTTTAGGGCTAATCCACTTCTAACCACTTGCCCACTTAGTAATTTCTCCATTAACTTTATTATTTAAATAATTTATTTTGTATCTGCTTTGACTTATAGTACACTCATCACTTCACTTTATTATTTAAATAATTTCTTCTTTGCAACCACTTTGACTACTTTGACCTTTTGGGGCTTCTAGATGACTCATGAGGGTTCTCCAAATTCACATGGCCATAACTCTCTAACCTTGAGGAGTTACGTGACGTTCCACATACCATCGAAAATGGCATGACATGTACTATCCATCTATAATAGTCTTACCTTCAAATATATTAAAACTCATACCATTATACATCAAACAAACTTGGGTCCATTACCCTAACCTTTATGCTACCGAAATTTTCTACCGAACTTTCTTCAAGGGTCGACATCAATGACAACCAACCCAAATAATCAACATCCTCTATATTCCTTTCTTTCTCTTTGATTTTTCTAGCCTTGGATATAATGCCATCATATTTGGCATGTACATCCTCTAGATGGAGTCCAACTTCTTCAAGTATCTTCTGGTGACCTTCTTGAATCATGTCTTCTTTCTCCTTTTGAAGTTGCAATGTCACCACATTTATCAAATTCTGACATCATTCTTCAATGGATTGCATTTCTGATATTACCTCATCAGTATTTAGGGATTGATCAACCTTCTTGAAAAATTTCTCCTCAATTTGTTTTGTAGATTCTTCATCCAAGATCTTTATTTCTTCTTTATTTCGACAATTCTTCTTTTCTTCTTTCAATCTCTTAACCTCATCCAATAATTTTTTATTATGGTTTCCTAATCTACATATCTCTTCATCTTTCTTTTTTAAATCTTCCATTGACTCATATTTTTACCATTTGTCTTTGCTAGTATTTTCTTGCTTTAAGTCCTTAACCTCCTTAATGAATGATTCATTAAGGGATGGCATCTTAGATATCTCCTCACCTTTCTTATTAATATCTTTCTTTGCTTCTTTTAATTCATATTGAATTCTACACAGTTCTTCCATTTTTGTATCCTTGATCCATTTATTTGAAACTCATTTTTTAAATTCTTCCCATGTGTAGTGCCATCTAGTATCTGTATCAATAATCAACCACCATTCCCAAGGTTCACCATAAAAATAATTTATTTCCCTTAAAGGATTTATGTTGGATTCCTTTACCATCCTCAACCATTCCATAGGACTGATTTCATCTTTATTTTCATCTCTTGTAAATTTAGGTATTTCCATTGATTCTTAATTGAGGTCTAACCCCAACCATTAACTTACAACCTCAATATATTAAGGATAATGATATGAAATAGTTATAATCCTTGTTCCCATATAATATTATATGTTTCCTCTTTCCAATAGATTTTGAATCAGCTCAATCGGACATTCCAATCAAAAGTTAGGATAGTTTTAAGTGAACATACCTTTGAAACCTTGATTTGGGGCCTGTCCTCCTGGCTGACATTCCTTCTGATATATTTCTAAAATTCCATCCCCTATGAGTATAAAATTTTGACTTGTAGTACTCTGAAATGTCTTCTCTGCAATTCCATAGGTCTAACAAAAATTGGTTGTGCCAAATGAAGTTTATTGTAACTTTCCCAAACCTTGTCGAATTTTGGCCTATTTTGGAGAGCGAACTTGTACAGTATTCCACACACCCAATACTTGATATCGGGTTATGAAACTTGCACCAACAATACTAAGGAATTTAATATTTCCAATGAAATTGGTCTCATAGAATTTGGATCTTCTATGAGGAAGTTATGATTGTTTTACTCGAAACACATGTTTGAGACTAGTAACATGACTAGTCAAAAACCCTATCTTACATAAGGTGTATCTCTGAAAGTACAACAAACCATAAGATGAAATTCGTACCATAGGTACCTTGATATGTACTATAAACATCCTACACTTTTTTCCATTTGAAGTGGACCCAAAAACATGTTATGGTGAAAATTCCAAGATGACTTGCTTGAGGCAGCAAAACCCTAGGACCAATGCTCTCGTACCAAATTTAATGAACCAAATGCTTAAAACATCATAAAAAAATAGTACACACAATGTAAAGAATGTGAGCATGGATCATAACTCCAATATAGATAAGTTACACAATAACTCCATAAATAATAGGATAACCTCCTCCACATAACCAAATACCTTCATACTTCACAATTCACATGTCTCCAATAATGAATACATGATCTCTCTATATATACCTATTCACACTTTCACATGAGGCCCCTTTACTATTAGGTCGACCCTATTATATGTATATTTACACATTAGATGTACATTTAATCCCATATATTCCCCCTCTTGGGGTCATATCATATACATATATCCCTATAGATGCTCCCCTTGGGTCATAACAATCTCACAATGGATGGGGAGCTAAGTTGGAGGAAAGTGAAGTCATATAATATTGATTCAAAGGATGCCATGGAGAGGTGGATGCATAAGATTTATGGAATGTTTACAAGGAGATGCACCCAGATCACCACTGAAGTGCTCGAAGAAGAATTCATGTCCTACCAGTTCTATGAGTCAGATCCGGTGGATACGTTCATTGTTTGGATGTAGCATATTCTCATACTCCATGTGATATGTGGCCTCGATACAGTTTTAATATGGATACCTTCATAATGGTGGGAAGCTCATCGATAACATCTTCGTGAATGGGAAACTCTGAAATATTCGTTAAGAGAAAGGTTCAAGCCAGGGGTAGATATCTGTTAGTAAATGTGTTCTTTTGAAAGGAATTAGGTAGCCATGTAGTGATGGGGTGCGTGAAGTAGTTATCTAAAATCCTAATGCACTCGGTTGATTTGACATTCCTTCCATCCAATTCCTCGATTCTATAGAGGATGAGTGGGTGAGCCATGTACATGTAGGATGGAGATGAACACTTAGTATGTTGTAATTGAAAGAACGTTCTCTTGTTCATTCCATCTAAATCCTATTGAGAAAATAGACATGTTCCATAGAAACAAGGAAACAATGGTTGGTCAATAGATGCCACCAGATACGGCTGAAAATATTGCAAATCCTCCATGATGGAAACTAAAAAGTTGGACCCATGTGAAATAATGGCGTGACTCACTAGGGGTTGCCACGATAGATTAACCCTTGGTGAACCAATGTAATGGTGTGAAAGAGTCATGTGTGGTGCCCCTGAAGAGTAAATACTCGCACATGTATGGAGCCGTCAAAACCACACTAAAAACAAGGCGACATAAATTTTTTCACGCCATAAATATTATCTTATCTATTGTTCATTTCCAAGGGGTTCACAAATTTTGACAATACCCAACGGTAAATGCAAGATCCCATACAAAGATTATGCATGTTTGGAAATAAAAAGGAATGGACATGCACCATGAATGTGAGAAGACAAGAAGAAGATTGATAGAGATTGCAAAACTCATAATTATGGCGGTGGCCAAAAAATGAAACACTCTTTCCATTGCATTGACGGTCGAAGAAGATGACAGGATGGTATAGGTAGTAATGTCCCATTGGTTCTCGAGAAGGTTCATACTACACTCTAAGTTATTAATGTTGTGGTGCATACCTCCCATAGATTATACCTCCACACCTGGACATAAACTTTCCTCTTATCAAACTAATATTTTCCCATTTAAACTTGGGAGTTATTATTTCTAGTCTATGAGAAGGATTCCAGAGCTACTTAGCAATGGAATATGAAGATTAGAGATGATCAGGTGCATAGTTGATGAGTCCATCATGACACTAGGTTTCATCCATCAATATACTGATACTACAATTGGTAATGGATTCATCAAGCAAGTCGTAGGGCCATGATGTAGAGCTAGACCCCTTTTCTTTTATACCACTTGACAATTCAACAATGGATCAATTCACCTCTGTCCTTCGTAACACATACCTCTATATTTCTATGATATATCAAAATAGGAAAAAAAAAAAATTGATTACAGAAGACTGATTACAATATTAACAAGAAATTTCAACACAATCTACCCTACCCACTCGCAAATTCCCTCTCTCTTTTTTTTTATTGAAATGTAAACAAAGGAATCATTACAACTGCAATTTGGTTCATATCCACAAAGATAGGATCAATTGGACTCGAATAGCCTAAAAAAAACAATAACCTCTTAAATTTTCTAGTTACATGGAAAACATAATCGTCCTATCCAAAAAAATTCCACGTATTGAGGAACCAACTCCTCTGGTAAACATTTTTAACCTCTTCGTCCTTTCAAATTTCACGAATTCTCCTACATCATGCTTCCACAGAACAAACAATTCATGGGCTCTTGCGCATGAGGTCTTCAATAGTTTTGCCACTTTTCTGTAATAGTGTGGCAGTCATCCAAGTTTCGTCTTCCACTGGATGGTTCTTCCACTTGATAAAATATTCATAATATTTCTTTCCCCTAGTATTCTTGATCAATCGTTTATCTAGTATCTTCTCTGGTTCCAAAGGCTCCGCTGATGGAAATTTCTTTTGCCAATAAACTAGTTATTGTTGTCCATTGTCACCTACTGGTTGCATTACATCTTCAGGTCGATAATTATATAAGTATGTCACATTGAAGATAGGAGAAATACTGATTCGTGGTGGAAATTCAAGCTCATATGCATTAGTTGAAATTTTCCTAGGAATTTTACAAGGCACAATTTTATTTATTTTCAGTTTATTGTATTCTCCATTAGGAAATCTTTCTTTTCATACATGCGCCAACACCAAATCTCCCACTTCAAAATTATACTCTATTATTTTGAGGTCTTCCCTACTCGTATATTTGATATTGTTGTCTTGTAGTTTTTTCTTCACTTGCTCATGAATTTCTTGAATGGATAGAAAAATCCTCACCTACTACACTCCATTGTTCTTCTCTTCCCAAGTTCTTGAGTTCATGCACTCCTCTTGGATGCATTTCATATAAAATTTGGAAAGGACTCTAGCCTGTGCTTCTATTTGGAGAGTCATTTTAGGAAAATTCATCTTGTGCTAAGATCTAATCCCACTGCTTTGGATGGTCTCCAACTAAACTTCGTAAGATATTCCCCAAACTTCTATTTACCACTTCAGTTTGTCCATCAATCTGAGGGTGATACACTGAAATGAAATTCAACTATGTCCCAAGTTTCTTCCATAATGTCCTCCAAAAGTGTCCCAAAAATTCAGTGTCTCTATGAGAGACAATACTCTTGGGTACTCCATGCAACCTCACCACTTCTCTAAAGAACAAATTGGCTACACAAGTGGCATCACTGGTTTTATAGCAAGGGATGAAGTGATCCATTTTAGAAAATATGTCTACGACTACAAAAAGGATTCATTCCCTTTCCGAGTCTTTGGCAATCCCAAAACAAAGTCGATACTCATTGAATCCCAAGGCCTTTCTAGAATTGGTAATGGAGTGTATAACCCAATATTTTGACTTCTTCCTTTAGCATATTGGCAGATCCTACATTTACTTACAAATTTCTGCACATCGGTTCTTAAATTTTTCCAATAACAAAATCGCTTCAGCAGTTCATATGTCTTGTCATGCCCAAAATGTCCTTGAAGGCTTCCACTGTGCTTTTCCTTGGTTAAATTTTCTCTCATTGAACAGTTGGGAATGCAAAGTTGATTGTTTTTTAACAGTAGTCCATATAGGATTATGTAATCAAGCCATGGACTTCAATTTTGAATGGTTGGGTTTTTGTAGGCCTCATAGGCCTCTTTGACATCAACATTGACCTCATACAACTCCTTTATAAAATTGAATCCCATCACTTGAATTTGGTTTTCTTGCATTAACAAATGCCTCCTACTTAAATCATCCACAATTTTTTTAGACTCCCACTGATACGTTTTAAAACAAATGTAAAACTATGAAAGTATTCAATCCATTTAATACACTTTTGAATCAATTTAGGTTGTTGCATCACATATTGCAAAGCATGGTTACCGCCATAAAGAACAAACTCCTTGGATAATAAATAATGCCTCCATTTCTTCATTGCTTGAACTACTGTGTAAAATTCTTTATCATAAGCAGTGTATTTCCTCCTTCATTCATTTAATTTATTGTTGAAGTATGATATGGGTTTGTACTCTTGACTAAGGACTACTCCAATTGCTTCACCACTGGCATCAAACTTCACCTGGAATGGTTTGCTGAAATATGGTAAGATTAGGATAGGTCGTTCTGTAACTTTTTTCTTCAATAACTGAAATCCTCTTTCACCTTCAACAGTTCATTGAAATGGTTGTTTATCCTTATTTATTATCTCCACAATTGGAGCACTCATCCTACTGAAGTTTTTGATGAATTTCCTGTAAAAAATGGCCAACCCGTGAAAGCTTCTAACTTCAAAAATATTTTTAGGAGAGGGCCATTCAACAATAGCTCTTACCTTTTCCGGATCCATTTTCAACCCATCCTTGGAAATTAAAAATCCCAAGTACACAAGCTCTATCTTAAAAAATGAACATTTCTTCAAATTAATGAGTAATTTGTCTTGTTTCAACTTCTCTAATATGTACCTCAAATGCCTCAAGTGCTCCTCTTTTGATTGGCTATAAATTAAAATATCATCCAAATATACTATCACAAATTTCCCTATGAACTCTTTCAGTACCTCGTTCATTTGCCTCATAAAAGTGTTGGGTGCATTAGACAATCCGAATGGTATAACCATCCATTCATACAACCCATCATTGGTTTTAAATGTTTTTTTTCCACTCATCTCCCTCTCTAACTCTAATTTGATGGTACCCACTCCTCAAATCAATTTTGGAAAACCAACTAGCACCACTCAAATAGTCTATTAAATCATCAATATGAGGTAAGGGAAATATGTACCTGATTGTAATTTTGTTCAAAGCTCTAGAGTCCATACACATGTGCCATCCACCATCCTTCTTTGGAATCAACACCGCCGACACTACACATGGAGTAAGGCTCTCCCTGATTAGTCCTTTATCCAAAAACTCGTACGCTTGATTTCTAATTTCCTCATTCTCTTTAGGGGTCATTCTATATGTAGATTTATTTGGAAAACTTGCTCCTGGTATTAAGTCAATGTGATGACTTATGCTCCTTACCGGTGGAAATTCATTAGGAAAATCATCTACTACAATGTCACTCTACTCATTCAACATATCTTAAATTTTGAAAGGAAAATCAGTGACAATAGTATAAGTAAGGATTACTCTAGGCTTACAAATCACAACAAAACTTGCCTCATTTTCTTCCATCTGCTTCAAAAATTCCTTCCCACTCAACAACAATGCTTTGGGATTACTTCTTTCAGATGTTGCTTTGTATTGTAATGGAAACAAAGTGTGATTGATTCCATCCTTTTGAAATTTGTAGATATTCTTCTTTCCATCATGAAAAACTCCTTTGTCCAACTTCCATGGTCTACCCAATATGATATGACACACATCCATAGGAATGATATCACACATGATCTTATCCTTGTAGCTACCTATCTGCAACTTTATCTCACATTTTTCATTCACCGGCAATTGATGGCCCTTTTGAAGCCATGCCATCTTATAAGGTGTTGGATGTTTTATCTTTTTCAATTTCAGCTTCTCTATCACCTCTGTGGACACTAAATTATCCGTGTTGTTGTTATCTATTACCACCTTACAACATTTCCCTTAGACTTTACAAACAATCCTGAACAGATCTTTCCTCTAGGTTGGTTCAACAACTTCCTTTTCTCGTTTCAGCAATACCTTCTTTAGCATTAGAGACTCTCTTGTCTCTGGCACATTTTTTTCTTCTTGCACTTCTAGTTCCCCTTCTTTTCTTGGGGAAACAACAACATTTCTTTGGTTTTCTTCTCAGTTTTTTGGACACTCATATGCCATGTGTCCCACCTTGTCACACCTGTAGCAACGGATCTCTCTTCCTCTTCCTCTTCCTCATCCTATGGAAAAGGATCTTCGGCCCCTAAAATCTCCCACTTGCTATTGTGGAGCGCTTTTGCCACTTACTTCTCCTTTTTGTGTCGTTATTTTCTCCTTGCTAGACTGTTGTCCTCTCCCTCTAGAAACACTTCTTCCTCTACTAGCCTGCTTCCTTACTAGCTTCTCCTCTACTAATGCTAATGGGTATGATTTCTCTACTATTTTCGGGGAGATCAATCTGATATGATATTGGATATCCATCCTAAGGCCATTGATATGCATGAATATATTTTCTATAGACTCTTCCACATATCCAAATCTAATATTTATTTTATAAAATTCCTATGTATATTCTCTTACTGACATCAATATTTGCTTGAGATTTTGCATTTGTATAAATAAATTGAGTTGATAATCTTTTGACAGAAACTTACCTCAACGTTTCACGACCATTCTATCCCAGCTCTTGATCTTTTGCTTGTTCTTCCTTCTTCTTTTGGTCTGCACACCGTCCCACCATAAATCCGCGTGTCCCTTCAACTTTGTGACAATGAATTTAACTTTCTTCTCCTTGTCCATTTCTTCATATTAAAAAAAGTTGTCCATCTCCATGATCCAGTCAATGAGATCTTTTGGATTCATGCTACCAATATAATTCGAAATTTTTGGCTTTGGCTTTGTAACATATCCCAAAACCTCCCTCAACATCCTTCCTTATGTAGGCTCAACTTCTACCCATTCTTCTGGGGCTTCTTCTTCCTCTCCATCACTTACGTCTCTAGGTTCAGGGTCTCTATTATTTCCAAATTCCATTGCCACCATTATAGCTTCCAATCGTTGCATATTTTTCCTTAGTTCTACATTCTCTTGCATCAATTCTACATTTGCCATTGCCCTTCGACCTCTTCCACGTCCAATTCTATAATCCAATCTCATTCCTGGAGTAGATACAAAACCTTTCTCTAATACCACTTGACGTAGAGATAGACCCATTTTATTTTATACCACTTGAAAATTTAACAGTGGATCAATTCACCTTTGTCCTGCGTAACATAAACATTTGTATTTCTATGATATATCAAAATAGAAAATAAAAACCAATTTTTTTTTTATAGAAGGTTGATTATAATATTAACAAATTTTTTTTACACACTCTACCCTGCCCACTAGAAGATGCCCTCTTTTTTTTTTCATTGAAATGTAAACATAGGAATCGTTACAACTGAAATTCAGTTCAAATCCACAAAGATATGATCAATTGGACTCGAATATCTTAATAAAAACAATAACCTCCTAAATTTGCTAGTCACATGGAAAACATAACTGTCCTATCCTAACAAATTCCACGTATTGAGGAACCAACTCCTCTGGTAAACATTTTTAACCTCTTGTTCATTTCATATTTCATGAATGCCCCTGCATCAAGCCATAACAAAACAAAAGAAATCTGGGATAGACAAATACGAGAGCCACAACTACCCTGGAATGTCAGTTTTACAGGATCTCGGATAGGGAAATTTCAGGATGTTAACCTTGTTGACTATGATGTTTGAGGAGATTTACAATTCTTGACCTTGTGCTTTCACAATTGTGCAAAGGCTATTCAGAGTGTAGATGGCTAGAAACTGGTGCTCACACAATAATGAGACAAACCCCTTCAATAGGTCGACATATTGTCCCTGGTCGACTGTCCTCACTTCATCCATGGGGGGTTGGTTACCATATTTGTTCACTTCCTGCTTACTTGCCTACATGGTGGATACCTCTGGTTGGGTGGAAAATATTTGGTTAATGTAGCAAAAATCCATTGAGTTAGCAAGTTGCCCATGGATGGCAAGGAACCTTAAAAATAACTAAAAGCCAAGGATGCTACCCAAAATGATGTGTATGGAAAATATAACACGTGTCATGGAATGCGTAGGGTGGTGATCTCATAAATTAATACTTGGCCAGTTCAATTTTCCACTCAATTGCTCACTTGTAAAATATTGTGGCACTATACGAAGGATGAATTCCCACTGAGCATCATCATACAGTTGATTGGTGTCTAGAAGGTGTCCAACTCACATGGGCATGATATATCCTTAATGAATTTATTGACTATTGCTTGGATGCACAAAATTTTGGAAAGGACTTCCACCACAACTGGATCCTATTGCTTCTCGCTATAGTTCTCTGGAGGCTCCCTCCAGGATTTTGTCATGATGTTGGTAGTGGCTCAGCATTTGCATCCCCCCGATCCTCCCATTGCATGTTAGCAAAGACCTCATCGTGTAGATGTCCAATGATAGAGTCTTTCAAAAATGGTACCAACAACTTGTCCAGGAGGCTACCTCACAAGTGTTCATCCCATGCAATATCATCGACATGTATGCTAACTATCTTGTATTTGAATGCAGTTTTCATAACATTTATATCAATCCCAATGATGAATAGGGGGTTGAAATCGCATTTCTTCCTTTCTGCATCACATAAGAGGATATTCAACAGGGGGTAGCAAAGTGTCCAAAACATTTATAATTGGTCCCTAACAAAGACATGGACACTCTAGAAACATGCACTAAGCACAAACAATATCGACGGTAGGGCGAGGCTATAGAGATGAGATAGCAGAGAACATTCCCCTCAGAGGGGGATCCAAGGACAAGGAACCATCCAAATGGAATCGAGACCCAAGTTCTACATCTATAGACCCTCTCAACATCGGGTCCATTCCTGAATGCAAAAATACTAATCAATGGAAAATGATAACCCCAACCCCCAATGTGAAACCATCAACAAAGTCCATCCCCGCCAGTATGAAAACACAATGAACTGGTTTGACCATTCAAGTAGCCACCCACCCATATAGTCAGACCCCAGACAAATGACACCTAGGATTGTGACTTTGATCACCGCCCTCAAAAGACAATTGCTCCTACAACAAAACATCTAGATGGAGGCCACCCATAATGTCGAGCATCTATGTTGTCATCTCGGAGGTGAAACACCTTCTCCCAACACTCCACCTCGACCATTGGTCTCCATTCCCAGTTCAAGTAGTTCCATGCAGGCCCTCAGATTCAGCCTTTTATTGCTCCCCTTAGCCGACATGGCCAATATAGGAATCCCTTTGGCCCCAATTCCTACTCCAACAGTGCAATATTGTATTAATAATCTACTTTTGAAATTGGTCGATCAACACCAAATCCTTAGTACGGTTCATGCACAACTTCAACTACAAAACTGAGTAGAAATTGTTGCGCATAATCATATGTGCACAACAAAAAGTTTAGGCTCACCGAGACTTGCAACAACGGTATGACATAAAGGTTGCAACTCATAAAAACACAAAGGTTCAATATGTTGAGATCAATACTACTTTCAATGACCTCCTAGGGATGGTTGACAATTTATACACGTAGGTGTTGAACACCTCAGTAGAGGGTCGAGACATCCCTCCCTGTATCAAAATATTGGTTGTAAAGGCCCATCTACAAAATTTGGAATCCAGAATATAGTACTTCGCCCGTGACTTCAACAAAAAACACTTGAGATGACAGAGCTACAGAACAAGATTGCATTGGCCAAAGTAGTCGTCTAGGATGGTCAGAGTAGGATGGAGTATTTTTTTGTGATGGTAAAATACAACTTTTCCTTATGGAATCATCTACATATTACACATGAACTTCATGATACCCTTAATGAATCTGATAATCGATTCAAGGAGTTCCTCCAAGAGCTTATGAAGACAATTTATTTCATTGTGTCCATGACTCCATGAGACCATTGGCTCGAGGACAAGCCAAATAATAGTAGTGGGGGCCTATTGGCACAAAAACATTTGGGTAAAGATTGTGCATTCTACAGTTTTGTGCCCATAAGTAGTTGCACAGCGGATGACATGAGGCATGCACACCAGTATGAGTTTTTCTATGTGTGTTAGTCTGAGTTTTTCTATGTGCACTAGAAATAAAGAAGACAATGTATGCACGCCAGAATCAATAAAATAATCTTTGGGAAATCTCCCCAAATGGTTACTTCAGACAACATGAGAGATCATGGATTAGTTAAGGGATGAGATGGAAAGGTATTTGAGACTGGCACGACTCCAAAGAGGCGACGTGGACTGCATGTGGGTGATGGAAGTGTTGGGGACTAGTAGTCAACAAAATGAGTGGTGCAAAACTGAAAATGACTGAGTTCCAAAGTAGAGAAGAAGACAAAAGGGAGAAACAACAACAAATAAGGAGTTAGTTAGTGAGTTAGTCGACTGGTCAACTAATTGGTTACTCATGTTTTGTAAAGAGTTTTTCCATGTTTTGGAAGGTGTTTTTTTTGTAAGTCTTGGTTTGGTAATACCTGTAGAGTATGAGAGAAAGCGCATAGTGCCATGTAATGAACTATTGTGATAATTTATGAAAGCACAGGGAATTGTTTCTAATAATTGACGAGTTTCTTGGAATATGTATGTGACTGGTCGAATGAATATAATAAAATCTGCAGTGATTTATGTTAGAAAAACAAGATCGTGGAGCAATAAAATAAAACAAATGTGGAAACAAAATACAGAAGATACACAATACAATAGAGACACAGATTCACATGGTTCACCCAGTGTGGGCTACCTCCACCAGAGAAATTTCCAGGTCCTTCCTTTATTATTATCCAGCATATGAAGGGATACAACCTACATCAAACCCATTGTAACTTCCTCTTCTTTCTCTCATAGTGTCTCGTCTTCAAATACAATATTCACTATCTTCCATAACTGCAATACATTTCCCTCATAACAGAGGGTTTCCTTCTAGGTAAAAAAACCCTAACATAATTTCTACCGTTAGATCTGCGACCTTATAATGAACGGTCCAGATTTATAATGAAATTACAATATACATTTACAAGGCATTTTTTCCTTGGGGGGCTTCTCCCTCGAATCCCCGCTGGGGGCCCGCTTGCCCCCGTACCCCCCAGTCGGGGGGATAGCCCCCCCCGAACCCCACAGAGGGGGTAACCCCCCTATGCACTCCCCCGCGTGAAAGAGTGTACATAATTCTAAAGTGCAAAGTCTTCATGGGGTATAAACACGGTTGAAAGCAAGGACCTCTGAATCAGGAAGATAATCAGGCTCCACAACCAACAATTCATGTCCTTTGATGTGTTTATCATGTGTATGATGAATGTATGATTTACTATTATATATTGTTATTTTTTAAACATATCACAATGGAATGTATTAATGTCACCTGAATGGATCTCTAAGTAATTAACCCTTCATCACTGACATAAGACCACATGGTATTTGTGATTCTCATGGCGTCTTGGGTGAGACCTTCTTCAGTCTTTGGCTAAGGATTGATATGTCGATGCCTTGGAGTTTTTGTTGGTCAAATCTAGAAAAACCCTAGGTCATCAAACCCCCAACATTAAGAAGGATGCGTGCAAGTGAGCCAACAAATATCAAGGATGCTAAAGGGGCTCAAGCTCGTATTTTTCAAGATATATATGATGTTAGTACTAATCACTTTAGTACTCTTTTCAAGGAGCCTTTCAAATTCAACATAGAAAAGATAGTCCAGATCACTACCTTCTTCCCTAATTTTGTTGTTTAGGATCAACATAGGGAGTTAATGAAAGAGGTTACTTTGTAGGAATTGAAAATAGTCATCGAGTCTTTTCAAAAAAATAAGATCCTAGGTCCTAATGGGTTTTTCATTGAATTCTTCAATCATTTTATAAACTTGTTAGAAAATTATTTACTATTAGTGGTGGATGAATCCAGAATCTTAGGTAAAGTTCTTGGGGTGTTGTTGATGGCCAAAACTGACCATGTTCAACATTAAAGAGATCACCCAGTCAAGGCCCCAATTAGAACCTTATCAGTTTGGTGTGGTGATTCTGATTGGTTAAATGGGTCTAGTTACCCTTACCTAAAACTAACCCAAACTAAATGTTAATCTAACCTAAACTATCTCTAAAACTACCCTCTACCTGTAGATGTATGATAATGTTGGATTTTATCAATAGGCAAAAGGAAAAGACTTGTTTTCTCAGAACATGCTTGCAAGAGGCAATATTTTGGATTGTCTGAAATGTGGGCTCAGTGATGGGTGTTCTATATCCACTAAATACACTTAAAAACCCTCAATTAAATTGTCAACCCAGGGTATGTAAACTTAGAGTTGTAGCACTATATATGCCAAGGCAGACAAGCTAGAGGTAGTATAGTCTAACTAAGGAAAGGGGCTATCTAAAGGCTAATCTATTCAAGCAAAGACTATTAATAACCAAACCCTACTAAGAAACTTAAACTATTTACCCTAAGTAACCTTTGAACACAGGATCAATGGATTGTCCTAAGAAAGCAATTGAAAACCCTACTTAAAGCAAACTAACCGAATCATGACAATAAGAAAAAGAAAAATATCTACCTAATAGGCAATAACAACAACAAACTACTTTAATTAACCTACTCAAATTCAATAAGCAACTATACTATGAAAGAAAGTAAATAGACAAACAACTACCCTATCAAAGCAAGTAAATGAACAAGCAAACAACTAACTAACCTATGATAACTTCTACAACAAGTACACTAATCAAAATTACTCAATAAGCAACTAAATAAACAAGTGAACTCTATTCTTAAATTAAGCTTCACAATTATTTCTAATTTACAAAAGGAAATCTTAATCTACTAAATTCAAAGCATCATGACAATAAAAGTAAATAACAACTAATCTATGATAAGAAAACTATTCTTCAATCCACCAAAGCAAGAAGACTATCTAACCTACAAAAGCAAGGAAACTATCTTCTAATCTATGAAAGCAATAAAACTCAAATGTAGTGTTGATGGTTATGTCTCCAGTGTCTTATGATATCACGATGGAACTTAACAATTAACGATAACTCAAGAGGGATAAATTCAATATTGACTTCGATAGAAAAGTGAAAAGTATGAATTAGGCAATCCAATGAGAACTTAGCCATTATAGAAGCAACATCAACTATCCTGCATATCCATGTGATTACTCAATCATGCATTAATCATCAACAGTGCAAAAACACTACTCTATGTAATTCAATTGCATCCTATGCTAATTAAGCAAATTCATACTACTTAGATTCATAATTGAAAACTAAACTCAATAATCAACTTTGAATGAAAATTGCATCCTAAATCTAGAAAGGGAAATTGCATAAAGTAAACTACTAATTCTATTTTAACAATTCAAATTGCAAAAGAGGAAATACTCATAAAATATAAATTGAATCATATTTCAGCGTAAGACAAGAAAACAAATAAGAAAACTAACTAACAATTAGATAAGCACAACTAAATAGCAATTAAATAAGAAAACTGAAAATGGAAACTAAAACTAATAACTATCCATCCACCGAAACTTGCCAAAGAAACCATAAACTAGAAACTTTGTTTTAACTTTGTTTTTAAACTTTATTTCAGCATATGAGAAATCTAGCTATCATCTAATTATACACAGGGCTAGTAACTAAGAACTTGCAAGTTCATTCCCTATTAGCTAAAAGATCATTGCATATTAACACTAGCTTCCATAATAACTTGCAAAATTGAACTAAGACAATTAAATTATAAACACCAATATATATAATAAACAAGCACAATAAAACTCATGTACATGAAATACACAAAATGACAATTACACTATCCAAATTCATAAGCAAGCTAACTACATATTCACCCAGACTGTTGATGGGCCCCCCAACAGATCATGGCTACTCCTCAAGGACGAATCACGAGCTCAGTTAACACAAATTCAACATTAAAATGAAAAATGTAGCTTTAGACAGTTTTAGCAAAATATGTCTGGAATTGGCAAAACAGAGTTGAACTATCTTTTTCTCTCTAACACTCTTCTTAACAATTGTCTGACCACTGGGGTGGTATTTATAGTTCTTACAAGCTGAGAGGTCAACCACTGGAAGGGTCGAGCCTCTCTAAAAACAACAAATCGCATTTAAGATGCCCTAACTGTCGGTGGCTTCTAGAAATGAGGTGAGCCAATAATCGCCCAACATAACAACCCAAATCGAGTTGTTAAGAGTTCAGTAGCTGGAGGCCACGAGCACAAGAAAACCCCATGTCTCTGATTCTCCCATCGCCAGTCATCGATATGCTAACCGCCAAATTGCCCATGTTTTTTGTGCAGGACGGAGTGTCAGACGGAGTGCCGGATGGAGTACCAGAATGAGTGTCGGATGGATTACCGAACGGAGTGTCGAATGCGAAAACAAGCTGTGATTTTGCCCTGTGACACAAAACGCAAATTAGTTTCCTGGGATCATAAAAACATACTGATTTAAACTCAAAATCATTGCAAAACATGAATTATGCATACCTGGTGTGAATCATAGCAATTTGACACAAAAGATCTTCAAAAACTTCTTCAAAACAAGAAAACGCATATACATATTCGGCAAAAGGGATCTAATTAACGCCATAAAATCAGTCATATCACGGGCCCAACACTCAGTCACGCCACCAAGATGGTTGCTCCTATGAGATGAGACTTTAAAAAATGCAATGAATTAAACTAAGTGCAAAATGCAATCTGATCTAATGTGCACACACCAAAGGAAATCTAATCTATCTCAATCGAGAAAAGGAATAGTCCTAATCCCAATCAAGAGCAATATAAAAGAGAAATGGACCAAAATTGAATCTAAGGTTAAAATGAGCTAAAAAATCAAAGAAGCAGTTCATAAGACTTGCCAATTGTTTAAGCAAATACACATATACAATTATCTGATAAATAGTTATCAGATCCTTGTATGCATGTACTTGGATTCAATATAACAATGATTGTATTCAAGATAAAAAGGTATATGCCATGCTACATAAATAGTTCCCATAGAATAACAATGATTAACATCAAGACAAGCATGATATAAACTGATAAATAGTTAGAAACTAACACATACAAGCCTACTTGAATACAATATCCAATCTTAATTTAACTCTACCCAACTCTGCAAAGATAGCTTGACAATGATTTGAAATAAGCATAAATTGTCCATATTTAAACAACAATCACACTCATCTGGAACAAAGGATAAACAAGACTGAATAATATCGCTATTCCATAGTAAAAAATGAACAACAATGCCCAAAATGATTACAGAGTTAAGATCTTTCTCTGGTATGGTCCAACAAGCTATCTATCTTCTACGCAAAAAGGTTTCCCCTTACAACAATGCAAAGAGTTTCCTCTCTTGCAAAAAATGGAATCCTGCCTCCTCCACCTCTGAAACTCTCATCTTCTTTTTATAGTTTTCTTGAGTTTGTTTGTCTTCATGATTTTATACCTTCAAATCCTCTACCATAATCCATATCACTTGATCTCCTCCACTTTTAAAGACTACAATCCAAACCATATATTATTATTAAAACCAAATATTATGAAACTAAATCTAATAATATTACAAACTAAATCTAAAATCAAATTAAATCATATCAAAATCTAATTATACTAAAACTAAAATAACACTAAACTAAAATTAAATTAACTAGTCCTAAAACTAAATTAAACTAATGTTAAAACCAATTATCTTTTAAAAGAACGATTATATAACTATTCTAAATAAACTTATTTACAACTAAAGTAAAAGTTTAAAACTAAACAAAAATCAAAATGAATAAAACTAAACTAAAACGTAATAAAATAATTCACCATAAGTACAAACTAAAAGTAAACTAAATAAATTCAAGAGAAAAAAAATATTTTGATGGTATGATTCTCGTGTCTCTTTACAGCACCTAGTTTTTTACCACAACAATTCTTGCACGAACTTCTCTGGTTATGCGATCTCATAGTTCTATTTCTTTGATTTGAAGTACCATTTTGATTCTACTTCGATCTCGTCGTTACATCTGAGAGGTTTTCAATTTGATGAAACTTTCTATGATTTACTTGACTTCCTGATTTCATGCACCGGAACTTAAGATATGGCTTCTATAAGTCATGGGTCTGCGTTCATTTGAGAAATTAAAATACGTCTTAAGTTAATATTAATAAAACTTTATTAATTAAACTAATTTTATATATTATTTACATGTTAATAAAAACTATTATAATATATAATATATTAATATATTAATATATTTACATTATTACATTAACTTTACAAATATAAAATAAAAACAAAACCAACCTAATGAAAATTTACATTAAAGTTATCTTATCAACCTAAAATTTTAATATAAGACCTAACTATAATTACCAAAAATCACTCATATCAACCTAAAATTTAATATAAGACTTAACTATAATTACCAAAAATCACTCATAAGCACTTCAAGTCAATATTTTCAAAGTTTTTATGAGGACCCCTTTATTTTTTTAGTAAAAATTTAGGGGTGTTGAGGTCTCAACCTGTATTTAACTCAACCTTTCTTGCTAGTATTCCAAAGAAATATGTTACTAAGTCTTTTGAAGATTTTATGCATATTTCTCTTTTTAATGTTGTCTATAAGATCATTGTTAAAAAGATTCAAAATAGTTCCATAAATATATTCCTAAGTCTTTTAAGATTTTATGCCTATTTCTCTTTTTAATGTTGTCTATAAGATCATTGTTAAAAAGACTTAAAATAGTTTCATCTCCTACCATTTCAAATGGCAGACAAATTCATGAAGCTATTGGAATAGCTCAAGAATGTCTCTACTCTATAAAGGTAAAGAGGAAACCATCTTGTATAATCAAATTAGACTTCTCAAAAGCATATGATAAGGTATGGTGGTCTTATTTCAAATTGATGATGATACATGTTGGGTTCTCTTGTGAGTTTGTAAATTGGGTGGAAGGATGCTTTTCCTTTACCTCCTTTTCATTGCTAATCAATGGCTTTTCTTCTTACTTTTTCCAACCTACTATAGGACTAAAGAGAGGTTTCCCACTTTCACCTTTACTTTTTTCTTCTTATAGTAGATGGTTTGAGCATATGTCTTATTTTCGAAAGAGGGGCTAGAAGATTGAAGGGTATCATATTGGAGTACCACATCTCTATTACTCATCTCTTATTCGGGGATGATATGTTGTTGTTTTTGGATTGTTCCTTGAAGGATGAAAAAGCTATCCATCGAGCATTTATACTATGGGGCCACTAGGATGGAAGTGAAGCAATGGAAATCTTGTATTTTGTTTCACAATACTATTGTCGGTCAAGAAAGAGTTATCATAAACCTTCCTCCATTTTAAGTTGGTGTTTTTCAAGAGGGGATCAAATCCCTTGGGTTTCAATTAAATCCAAATGGATATAGATTCAAGGATTGGCTATGACTATATAACAAGATTCAGAATAGAGTGACTTCTTGGTACAAAATATGGCTATTCTTAGGAGGTATATTAACTCTAGTCAAAGTAGTAAATGTAATCCATTCATGTTTATCAATAGTCTCTTACTTACATCCCTTAAGGTATTTTGAAAAATATTAGGAAAAATATCTTTAGCTTCTTCTGGATAAGTAAGAATGATAAGGAAAAGATAGCTTCGGTTAGGTGGCATAGTCGTGGCAGGAATAAGAAGGAAGGGATATGGGTGCTACAAAATATATTATACTTCTCAAAGGCTCTTGTTTTCTAAAATTTTCTGGAAGGTCATCTCAGGGGAAGGACTCTAGAGAGATGTCCTTGTTCAAAATCATATTCATCCTCTTTTAGTTTTGGAATGGATTCAAAGTCCAAACAAATCTCACTCAAATGCTTCTATCATCTAGAAATCTTTGCTACAAGCTTTCCCATTTGTTGGGAGGTGACTTGCTTGGAAGATTGGTGATAGGAGGAGCATCAAAATAGGGGTTGAATCTTGGATTGGAGGGGAAATTCTTGCAGGAATTTTGTGGAACTCTGGGATTCCTTAAGAGGAAAAAACAAGATTACATTAGCTAATGTGGAGAGTGTTGAGGACCTAGGTTTGTGGGGTGGAGGTTAGTTAATGTTGGAATCTCTTGGTTTGGTGATATTGGTTATCAAAGAATGGGATGAGTTTGAAAAAATATTTTCTTCCAATAATATCAATCCTTGGGAGGAGGACAACAAATTAGTATGGGATAGAAACCCGATAGGTGGCTACCATACACCCAATATTGGATATGAGGCTATGTTCTACATGGATCTTCATCAAATTATTCGTTGTGGTGGAAGAAGGTTTGGAAGGTTAGGGCTCCTCTCAAATGAAGTTCGTTCCTTTGATTGGCCCTCCCAAAAAAATTTCTTACTCATGACAATCTTATCAAGCGTTCCTTTGAGGGTCCTAGATGCTGTCCTTTGTGCACATATGCCTCGAAGTCTATTTATTGTATGCTAGTTATAGGTGCCATTTTTTGTCGGAGGTTTGGGGTGTAGACATTACTCTTATCACAAGGGTTGGTAGATGGAGAGGGGAATCTCTTGTGGATATTCTCAAACTCTGGTGGGAGAAAAAAATCCTAAAATCATTTGAAACATTGCCCCTCCTTATGTGTTGGTGGGATATTTGGAAAGTGGGGAATGAGATGTTGTTTGAAGATGAGATGATTTCCCTACTTTAGGTTTTTTCCAAAATTATATATTCTTTTGAAGGTTTCAAGAAGATGATTGTTGATAAGGTCTCATGGCCGATTACTCATGTCCACATTAATAATTCCATTTTGTGGGGTTATTTTGATTATGTGTTTGAGGGAAACCCTAGAAAATGTGGGGCAAGTGGTATCATGGTATCTATCTGTCCAACAATCTATCTCTTTTCCTATGGATTTGGGTTTGGATACAACAACGTAGTAGAGGTCAAGGTGGTGCTTTTGTTGGTGGAGATTTTTGTGGAGACATTTTTTTTCAATTTACAAATCTTTGGTGACTCTCAATTGGTCACCAATTGAATTTTAGGGTAGAGCACACAACTAAACTTGGGGTTGGATAATTTCATTAGGAAGGTCAAAGAGAATCTAGGAAGGTTAGAACATTTCTTATGTTGTCATATTTTCATAATTAAACGTAATTGTTGATGGTCTTTCCAAAATGGTTGTGAATGATCCATTAGGCTTAGTGGAGATCACAAAGTCTATGGGGGTCTAAGATTGATGTTTTGTCTGCTAGAAATGTTTTTGTCTAAGTGTCAAATTGTTTGGTTGAATGGACATTGTGGGTTTCTTTATACTAACTTTGCTATTAACTAGCCAGAAATGGTCTAGTCATTCTCTTTAATTTCTTTATTGAGACTTTGTTTCAAATCTATAGCTTCTAAGCTACTTGATTTTTAGTTGATAAATACATCTATAGATCTTAGAGATCCACTTTCCATAGATCTTTTTTTTAGAGAATTGGTTCTAGTACTCTTCCCTTTGGTTTTAGTGTCAACAAACACTGTCCTATATGTAATTTCAATGTTTTTTCTTGAAATAAAGGAAATTGTGACTTTTTTCTTTTTCTTGGAAAAAGGTATATAAAGGATTCCTAATCACCTAAAACACCAATATATAAAGGATTCCTAATCACCTAAAACACCAATATATAAAGGATTCCTAATCACCTAAAACACCAATATACAATATACCATTTTATTGGTTGCATTGAGATTATTTCTATATTAGTACATATGAAAGGAATTGTAATTGTTAAAACTTGGCTAATGAATATATAATTCTAGACTACATTGAGATAATCTATATTAAGGGTTTTAACATTTTATTAGAAACAAAAGGCGATTAGAATGTACAAACATATGAAAAAATTCAATCACTTGTTTTGAATAAGTAGTTGTACCAAGATAAGTGTAGTATTTAGTTCTTAAATTTTCTAAATAGTCATTGTTTGATGATTTAATTTTAATTCATGCAATTTTATTTGGCTATTTTTTATTTAGTTAAATGTAGTATAAAATTTATATTAGAATATTTATATATGTTTTTCTTTTACAATATACCTTGTTTTACTTTGTATTTATTTGAAAATGTGTTTTTGATTGCTTGATTTTATTTCTTTGGACCTTTGAAAAAAACAATTAATCTCTTATATAAAAAAATTCACATTCTATAAAATTTTGTGAACTTAAAATTGACATGTTATTAATTTATGTGAATATAAATTGAGGGGGGCATTAAAAATATTGGAACACCATGGATTTTTTGTTTAACGGGAAAGCCTGAAGATCAAATTATCATTGGTATGGATCATTTGACCTTTTGTTTTTTTTGGGAGCCACATACAATGAAAGAACATAAAATGTGTTGGCAAAATTGATCAACAATCTAAAACTAAAGAAGGAATCTATGTATGGATTTTCATAGAGGTATACTTAGGAAAAGGTTTACCATAATCTATTGAACTAGGGGTGAGGAAATAGGTTCACCTTCCCTTCAAATCTAATTGGTTCCATGCATACATATAGTTTGGAGAGGAGTGCCTGAAAATAACTCCTTAAACTTTGCAATAGAAAACAAATGAAGATGGATTTTAAAAGTTAGTCAAACCTAAGTCCAAAATGAGGAGGGAAAACCGGAATTGACAAAGTAAACACCCTACCCCCATAATCAAATAACAAATTCCCCACTTTGGAAAAGGAAGACCAACTTAAAGAAAACAATCAAAGAGAAAGATTAAAAAAAAAACATGAAGATGATAAGGGGGGAACCCAAAGAAGGGAAAATCCACATTTCTGAAGAAGTGACAGATATATGAGTCCCAAATTGTAGTGCTTCTTCTCAAGAGTAGCCCACACACACAATTTTAGCATCTTATGTAAATAAACATACAAAATGTTAAGATTTCATATTTTGTTTTAAACAAACTAGGAATGAAAAACTAAGTTCATAAAAATTCACAATTTATTAATGCATTTAGATATTTCAAGCTAGATTATATTTCCATATTCAACACACGCATGTACAAGCATGATAATAATCATTGACATCATTTTCTCAATTGTCAATTTCTATCAAGGGACAATTAGGAAGAACTAAATGAAATTTCATAACCCTTTTACAATTTATTATATAATAGAAGATAATACAATTTAAACTTCTCAAATCTAAATCATTCATAAACAATAATAGCCCATATGCAAATTTTACTTTCCATTAACTTCAATAAATAATTCACTAATGAGTACCTCTATTATAGAAGACATGCTCAATTAGTTTACCTAGTAAATCCTAATATTAAGACTTACTTATTTGGGGAAATATCCCTTCCATATCGTGTTCCACGGTTGGTCTCATTCTAGCTCATTACACAAGAAGCAAGAACAACCTCCCTTCCATTCAAGGAGACACTCTAGCTTCTTGACCCCATGATCCCACAAGGAGGACCCCTAAACACAAGTGTTAAGTGGATATGACAAAATGCTCCTTAAAATATATGTTTTTCCCTAATATAAAAAAAAAAACGAACCAACCCAAAGAAAAACCAACTAACTTCAACCCACTCCAATTATATACATACAAACATAAAAAAAAATATTTATTCAATAAAATTTATTCTCAACTACCTTATTTATCATAAAAAGAAAAAAGATAAATTTTTTAAAAAAGAGATAAATTTCCTTGAAAATTTTAACATACATAAACACACAAAAAAATATCTCTTCCACTTCCCATTATTTGTACACTATAAATTACAAACTCCACTTTTAAACTAAAATCTAAAAAAATTCTTCAAGAGTAAATGAAAACGCCTAATAATGTCAAGAAATTATTTTATTTATAAATACTGCAAAAATAATTGATGTTCCAAATAATGTTAAGAAATTATTTTATTTATAAATATTACACAATAATTGATGTGACATGACATATTTTGTTAGACAAACAATTTTAAGATGAGAAAGATACCTTAACACTTAGTTGATAATAAATCCTTATTACCCCCATTGTTTCATATAAAAAAACACTAATGTAATTGATTATAAAGAAGATTTAGAGAACTTATCTCGCAACTTTTCTACAATCACCATCAACCAATCTATTGCTTTTATTTCATCACCCCACTTCAACACAAAAATTAAAAGTGGAAGTCTTTTAAAAATAGTGAAAGCAAGACTTGGTCGATTCACGTGCTTTGGACATGCGTGCAAGTTGACTTAGAATTAGTGTATTTCATACAACTTTAAATCTAAGGTAATAAGAGTCACTTTGGTGTCTATGTTAATAAACAAATTTGTTTAACAATAATATTAAAAAATGTATTAAGTATGTATTTTAAAATACATATATAAATTTGAATTTTTTAAATTAATAAAATTATTTTATATTAATGGAGTAATGTCTTCAATGGAATACATGGGCTTTTTCTTGGTTAGACAAAACTTTAAATATAAAAAACAACAAAATTATAAATTATATTATGTGTTCTTTGTTGTAAATGCAAGCTTTTATGTTTTTGTAAGTTATTAATACCATGTCAACCTGATTGTTGTGGTTGGGATAGGTCTACATTTGTTATTTGAATTTTGAATGAAGTTTTTAACATAGTTGGCAACAATATGTTTTACTCAGAGGTTTGCATTCCAAGATTATCTACATTACCATTATCATCTACTTTTGAGATCATCAATGTTATGGTGAGTGTTGTTCAACATAGCTTGCAACAATATGTTTCACTACGAACTTTACATTCCAAGCTTCTTTACATCACCACTACCAACTATTTTTGAGATTATCAATGTTATGGTGAGGGGTGTTGTTTAACATAGTGGGAAAGATGATGTTTGTGGTATGTTTGACATTGATGGGAAAACAACCCAAGTCCTTTTGAAGTTTAGTTCAAATGCAAAGCTAGAGGTTGGTGATGTGCAACTTTTTCTTAGCACAAGTATCATAAATCAATACATCTACATGGAAAAATTCATCAAAACAAATGGTGCCATCAAATCTCGATTCCTCAACAAAATGCAACACATCTATAAATTAGTGACTAATTCTCTCGCAATGTACAATATAATTTATTATATTTTGGATGACTTTAAATGACCTTCTCCCCACAACAAACGTCTTTTATTCAATCCTCCTGGTGGATTTAATCATCATTATTGTGGATATGGTTACCCTAGATGGTTGTCAACTATAAATCACAATATGCTACATGTCCTTCAAAATAACATAACAAATAACTTATTAATATCCATACACATGCCCTTTAAAATAAGGGCACAAATAACTTATCAGTGGCCCTACAACATGTGATAGTATACCAATAGCATAGCATTGACATAGTCAATGTTGCTACTGACCATAACAAATTGAGGTACTTAATCCCTGTGAAGGCAGGTGTGTATCATGAACATGTTATGATAAAAAGAAGAAGTTGAATCTCATGATTAGAGATGACATGGACTCCTTGGTAATCAGAGGAGATCGAATTGCATTGGGACACACACCAATGTCTTTCTCTACAATTTGATGTGAGTTCTAATTCAGACAAAACATTAGTCTTTAAAAAATGCCTTATATATATGTGATAGTGTAGCACAAGCCATGCGAATATATGGAACAAGAAGGAGTTAATGTTCTATTTGAAATTTAATGTTTATTACGATTATTTCCAAGTTATTCATTGTGGGGTTGCAATAGTATGTAGGTGGAAAATACTAATGAAATATTAATACCTCATTTATTTTATCATTAAAGCATCAATTGGTTGTATAGTGTGGAATATTGTATGAGTATATTGAATATTTGGTAATTAAGGCACCACCTCGATTGGAATCTCTGAGATTGTAAAATGCCAAAATTTTAAAACAAATATAGATTGGGCATGGGAACCTAATGTCTTGAAGCTTAGGAACCATTTTTCCTACTTACCCACCTTTACATTTATGATACCAAATTTTATCAATATAAATAAAGGGATTGTAATGATTGCAATTCAAAAAAACCATTGTTTAATTAATGAATGAATAGGTCTAATCTATGATTTGTATTTAACATTATTGTGTAGCCAATAGACACAACTATTCTCCTTATTGATGGTTGTGAGGGGCTTGCATGGAAACATCCCTCAAAGTATAAAGATAAGTTTTGTATTCCGACATAAAATCGATGTTAACTCATCTCAAATCGAAGTTAGATCGATTCTTTACAAATAATATAGATGCATGAATTGACTCTCTGTGACACTAACATTACACAAACAACATTTACTTAATGCAATGGAGACACAAAAGTGTTTTTGATTTTTTGTTTTTTTGCATTATTAAGAAACATAATACGATGCTATATCAACTCAAAAATGTTTTTTGCATCAAATTTTTCATCGCTAATACAACACCCATTGAAGTGTGCATCGACAAATAAAACACAGAAAAGTGACACTATGACACAAATGCAATGCAAAATATGATGTCCCCATTTGTATTGTGTTTTGTGTCATATAACCTTAATTTTCCCCCAAAAATACACCACACTATGACACTACAACCTTGTATTGTAGTAGTGTTTCATACTTGTTATCAATTGGATAAACGGATCATACAATATGAAAAATCTCTTCCTTGGTCTTATCTTTAAAGAAATTGCAAGTATGAATCCATTTTTAACTCCATTGCCTTTGATCATGTTATGGAGAGCTTAATGTTGAAGTGGATCCTTTCTTCAAAGAAGGTTTACATTTGGAAATAGGGGTTTGATTAGTGTTGGAATGCAAGGATGGACATGTGGTTGAATACACTCTTTCAACACTGGATTAGTCAGTCTTTGGTTTCTTCACTTTGTTTAATTGAAACTACTTTAGATGGCACTTATATGTGCTAGCTAATTCAACGTATGGTTTGATTTATGTTCAAATTTAAACTTGATAGGACTTTCTTTTAAGCACTTCCAATGGGACAATGGATATTATTCCAAGGGAATGTGTAATATTATGTCAATGTCTAGAGGAATGGATGTTAATGTTAGTTTATGTTTGGCTATTATAGATTTGGCGATAAATCCTTTCATAGAATCCAGTCATGGAGTTATTTAATTCTTTGGA
>JASDQU011027263.1:21093-31762 GCA_032191745.1 Picea mariana | reverse complement strand
AAGGCTCATCACATCCAAGAAACCCAGAGTATTGGAGATGGTAAACCATTTTCACCATGAGGTATGTTAGTCCTTATTTCATGCAAAGTGTTGTGCTTAATTTGTCAAGATGTGGATGAGGATGTTTGGTTGAAGTTGGATAATGGATCATTGGTTTGGGAAATTGTGTCAATTGTCTTGTTTCACCTTGGTGGTCAACTTCTATTCCCTAGTCCCATGTTGTCACGACCCAGGGAAAATGGGTACTACTACACTGTCCTCACAAGGGTAACATTATGTTCCCCACAATACTTAACACTTTCCATTCTAGAGCCTCTCATAGTGCACTGAACTTTGACAATGGGTCATGGTCCATTCTCTCGTAAGAAGAGGGGATAAAGGCTTGGAGGTTGATTGTAGGTTCTATTAAAATAATAATAAAATGATGCTAAAGAAAGAAAGGAATGATAGCAAAAGGACTAACAAAATCCATTCCAAACTTGAGCTCTATGCTTTCAGTGCTTGCCCCGGTCCCAAATATCATTGATATAGCATGAAACCTTATAAAAGGGGTTTCAAAGGGGTTTCAAAGATGATAAAGCAGACTAGAAATATGGATGATAAAGTGGTTTGGGAAAAATAACACATAAATATGGGGCAACTCAAGAGCAAGTGCACCCTACACAAAGGCCCTCATAAAAATGGATTTAATGACACCATGAGCCATGAAGTAAGCCCTAAAACCATATCACTATCACACTTACTCTTGAAGGGTTTATTTATTTCTTGTCACTCTCAGGACCATTCCCTCTACCTAGGTTATTTTATTCCCTATCTAGGTGGCACACCTAATAGGGTTGGATGAAGTCCCTCCCATACCTAAACTTGGCAACTCACATGGGGTCCTAGGTTGGTGTTATTCTTGAAGGGGATATTGATGTGAATTATCTTACATGGATTATATCTTAAGTTACAACTTAATTTGCATGCATTAAGGACTAATGTTTCTTATGAGCCTTGGATAACCATGTTTTATACTTTGGTTTGTTTTGGATGGCCCTGAAAATGGTTCCTTGAGGGACATCCTAGGGTTGTACCTAGGATGTTGTCCCTTTATTTGCAGGACCTTGGAACATGTTAAGGATATCAATGGGACATATGGCGATTCACCACACTCAAACACTAGCTCTCACATCCTCAGAACCTTGAACGATGGATAGATAGGATTGGTATCAATAGTTTCAATCATGATGACACATGTATGGGATGAAATTCCACATGTTGGGAAGAATACCCCATAGCTTATTCCTAAGAGGATCATGGAAGTTGTAGTAGTAGACAGTCAAAGACATGACATAGATGATATGCAGCTCCCCAGAGCCTGGATGCAACACTCGGATCCTGGATGTTGGGCCTAATTTGATGATGACATCATCTTCAAGGGTTTGATTGAGCCAGGGCTTGGAGGATTCCTAGGATATTGATGATGGTTGGTATGAATTTTAGTGGGGAGAGGAACCACTTTACCCCACTCCACTTTATATGGATTCCACGTGGCCTTTGGAGGCCCACTCCTTGCCTAAGGAGGCTTGACGTCTCACACGTGTGGGCTATTTTGATTGTATTTTGCATTTATTGCACTTTATAGAGGTTAAATGAGGGGTTGACCCCATTAAATTAAGCATTTGTCATGTTATGTGGAAAATTTAGGAGCGCTAGCCTCATATAAGAAGGCTATTGCTACCTCTTTTCATTTGGTCATCATTCCTCACCATTTTGAGGTGCTACTGCTGAAAGTTTTGGCCCTTAAGGGTTACTAACTCTTTCTCTCTCACGCGTTATTCTTGGAAATAATATTTTATGGATGTTTTGCTGATTTTGGATAGATATTTATGTAATTAGGGTGAAAGTATCTTGGTTTCTGAGGTGAAGTAAGTAAATTTATGTAATTCTTGTTTATTTTATTGATGTTTATGGTGAAATTGCTATTTTGTTGCAAGAAGTCTTGTTTTTTGAAACCCTAATAAAGGATCATAAGTGCTTCTTCCTCTCACAAGGTTATATTTGTCTAGAATTGGTTAACAATGCACTTGCTAGGGTTAGAACCCTAAATCTCTAAAGTGTTATCACTTTAGGATTGTATCCCTAAATGATTCATATTTGACCTAGTTGAAGCTACAAGAAGGGAGGAATTATTTCTAGGGCCCAAATTTGCTTTCACCCTAGACATACTTCTCCTCAATATCTAAAGCCTAAGGCTCAAATGTGCTTGCACCTTAGGGTTTAGATCCTACCTCTTGGTTTCAAATAGATCAATCTTCAAGCTTGGTTGCATTGGAAGACTCCATAACCCTAGAAAGGAACTAATATTAAAACACTCTTATGGTGAATTGATTGATGAACCTCTCTCTTAAAACTCTCAAGCATTCTATTAACTATACTAACTCTAACCCTAGAAAATTCATTAAATTTCTTGTTGTTTTTATAAAAGTTTGCTACATCCATCTAAACAAACATTAGTTTGTTGCATACACTGATCTAAAGGTGGTTTAACTCACTTAGAAACTACCTCTAACAATTGGATAATGTTCTATTGGTTGTATGATTAATCTTCATGGTCAATTGTGGTATTTATGAGCACTTATTATTGTTGTTGTTACAAATTACTTATTGTTGTTATAAGACTGGTTTCTGCTGCAATTTACAACAACCATAACAATATGACTTGTCTAGTGTCTAAAAGAGTTCTTTATTGGATATGTTCGCTTGGAAGTTGTTATATATATACTGCAAAGTGTTGTTGTTTCGGGTAGGTACCAAATCATCTTCAAACCTCTTCCCTTTCCCTGACCTAGACCAACCATTCAGTGATCAAGATAGGGAGCAATAGGATTGTCTACTAAACTTGTTATTTCATCCCTTGAGGTCACCAAGGAATCCTCCCTTGTGGTGGACCTCTTCCATCACTAAAACGAGGGAAGTCTCTACTTAGGTGACAGTCGTAAATTCTTCCATAGTTACATAATATTTGGGTATCTTATGGTGGGATTTGCATAAGTACAAATCATGTGCTAACATTTTGGCATCGTTGTCAAGGAGGATGGGTCATTATCCTCACAACATATGTTTGGTAAAATTCTCTTGAATCCCTTATCTTACAATTTTACTTGGCAACTCCACTAAGGGTAGTTCCCTTACCTTCCTTTGATGATCCTCTTAAGGAATCATCTGGCGACTTCATCGATATATATTTTGACATATCACCTTCTCCTCAATTTCCTTAACTGATGGAATCATGGTGAACTACTACAATATTCATGAGTCATATCCTTATATTGACTTTGAAAGTTTTGATGGATATCTGAATGAGCTCCATATAAAGTTGTATGTAATTTTTCCATTGTTTGATGATGATCCGTTTTCAGGCATCTCTCATGTTGTAGAATTCTTGAAGTACAAATAGAGAAAAGGAGTAGGACTTGAATATGTGAAAATAAAATTAGTTATAGCCACTTTGTCATTCACATTACATAGACAAATCAAGATATATTCCTTCATAGCCCTTAGTAGTTAAATTCTCAAGTCTTGTGCCTCGCCTCTTCAAACATACGAAGATACTCTTCAAGAGCTCACAACCTCCCTCAAAGGGGAGAGTTTCTTCCCCAACCATATTGTAGAAGACCTTAGGGAATCACACCATTCTCATGAGGAAGATTCTATTGATGAAGACGATGCATTGATAATTTTTCCACTTGTTGAGGAAGATGAAGAAGTCTGTGAAGATCCAAAACAATGTGAAGACTTCTCCCAAAGGTTGAAGGAAAGCATCATGGAAGATAATAAGTTTTCCAAGGAACTGGTTGATCAATGCCAAGATTTACATCTATTGATTGACACGTGTGTACAAAAATGAGAATATCATGACCTCATAGTGGAGACGTATGAGAAATTCCTTGAAGTTTCAATAGAGGAAGGGTCTGCTAAGGCATATTTCGAGTGGAGACACTATGTGCCAGCATACGAGAGAAATATGACCAACGTTGGTTTTTATCCAAGATATTGGAGTTGAATGTAGATAGGGAAGAATAGAGTGAATCAGAAGAAGATACAAACCTTGATGAAGTTTCCCCTCCAAATGATCAAGTGACCGATGAAGAACTTATTAGCGAGGAACCTCCATATCTTGAGCATGCCTTGGATGAAGAAGATTGCACATCTTCGAGGAGAGAACCTAAGAAAGAAGTTCACAAAGAGTGTTACCAACCCCTTGAAGAGGAGCAAGAATTACCTCATGATTCCAATAAAGACAACGAATATTTTATTGAAGAACGAGAACCTGAAGAGGTGAATCATGAGGAAGATCACCAAATACACGAACATGATTTTCCTTGTGAATATGCTGAAGAAGAACACTTTGATGAAACACACCATGTTGAAGACCTAATCCATGAAGAGGCTCCTCATGAAGATGAAACACTTGTATTTTCTCCTCTATTTGATGAAGTCATCCAAGATGTCATTCCTCCTGCACATGAAGAAGAGAACGTAGTAACCTTTACTCTTTTCCAAGTTTTTGATGTTTCTTTATTCCATGATTCTAAAAGTGAAGAAGTGCCAGAGGTACCCTTGGATGCATTAGACCCTTCATGTTATAATAGAGGTGATGATATGATTGAAAATATTGATGATTTTATACATGTTGGGAGATGCAAATGGGATGCTATTGGTTTTGGTTTTTATAAATATCCCATTTATGACATCGAAGGTCATTTTCAATTGTTGCCTTTAGAACAAACACGTGTGATTTTTAATGATTATGAGTAGAAACATGAATATGAAATGATTATAGATTTATTCCAATCACCCAAGGAAGATTTATTATAACATTCTCATGATGATCCTTGGTCATATCCTGGAGGGTTTGATACTTATTTGTTTGAGCACTCAGATTTATTCTGCAAAGAGGATTCTCAACCATCATTGTGCTCTAACTTCGATGAGGGTAAGGACATGATTGGACTAGAGCATAATTTTTGTGATGAAAGTTTCTAGCCTTCTCCTTTTTCACTTACTATAGATAGGGTTGGGAGTTTTCCTCATAATAGTCATTTCCCTGTGAGGAGAAGTTGTTTTCAATGTATGGTTTAGCAAGCCTTTTCATTTTTCCACACAAGACCAATGAACCTAGGGTTGGGAGAATTGTTTTTTCTCTAGTCCTAGTTTGATCCCTTACCTTGCGCTCTCTTCTTCCATGGGAAACCCTAAATGTTTCCCTAGGTAGTTGTAGATGAGGATATGCCTTTGCATGATTCTTTCAACCTTGTTTTGGGATCAATAGGGCATGGTTGTGATGATACCTCTTTGCATGATTTTGTCCCTCCCTCCTACCTCCATGAGTTGGATTTTATGACCATTTATGGTATGACGTATGTCCCGACTCATGATCTTTTTGTGCTTGAATTATCCTTGTTTTGGTTCATGATGAAGCACGTGGGTAGATATTCTGATACAATGCTAGGGTGGTTTCATTGGTTATATGATTATACCTAGCATTTCAACTAACACAGGTTAGTGTAGGCTAGGTAGGTATTTGCATCTTGCATTTCATTTGTATATGTGTTGCATCATTCATTAATGCTACTATAGTATTGCATATTTCTTGTATATATTGCATTCTCATTTGTATATAATGAATACATATTGGAAAATTGCACTTAATCATTGAATATTATTTCTTTATCTTTTTTAGCTTACTGAATATTTTCTTTTATTTTCAACATGGTTTTGTATTTATCACTAATGTCGGTGGATCACATCCACTGGAAGATACTTCTAAAGGGTGTTGTCATTTGAAGTGGGTTCAAGATTGCAATTCTTGGAAAACCAGATATGTTGAGGTTCTCATGTGCTCTACTATGAGCACATGTCCCCATATTGGAACCAGATGTTACCCCCCCATGCCTAGAGGTAACTAGAGGAGATCATATCTCGTGGCCCGTAATGTAGGACATGATCCCAACCTTGATTATGATCAACATTTCCACACATGGTAGGCCAACATACCTCCCCCCTCATTCATATTTATAGCTACATGTCAGCTAAGGCTCATCACATCCAAGCAACCTAGAGTATGGGAGATGGTAAGCCATTGTCACCATGAGGTATGTTAGTCCTTATTTCATGAAAAGTGTTGTGCTTAATTTGTCAGGCATGTGGATGAGGATATTTGGTTGAAGTTGGATAATGGATCAGTGGTTTGGGAAATTGTGTCAGTTGCCTTCTTTCACCTTGGTGTTAAACTTCTATGCCCTATTTTTGTGTTGTCACTGCCTAGGGAAAATGGGTACTACTTTTTGGCCCTCACAAGGGTAACATTTTGTTCCTCACCATACTTAACACTTTCCATTCTAGATCCTCTCATAGTGTGATAAACTTTGGCAATGGGTCATGGTCCATTCTCTCATGAGAAGAGGGGCTAAAGGCCCAAAGGTTGCAGGTGTTATTAAAAGAATAAGAAAATTATGCTAAAGAAAGAAAGGAATGATAGCAAAAGGACTAACAAAAGCTAGTCCAAACTTGAGCTCTACCCTTTCAGTGCTCGCCCCGGTCCCAAGTAACAATGTTATAGCTTGAAACCTTATAAAAGGGGACTTGTACATATGATAAAGAGGACTAGAAAGATGGTTGATAAAGGGGTTTGGAAAAAATAGTGCCTAAATATGGGGTAATGCAAGATAAAGTGCACCCTCCACAAAGGCATTCATAGAAATGGATTTAATGACACCATGAGCCATGAAGTAAGCCCTAAAACCATAACACTATCACACTTACTCTTGAAGGATTTCTTTATTTCTTGTCACTCTCGAGACCTATCCCTCTACCTGGGTTATTTTATTTCCTATATAGGTGGCACAACTAATAGGGTTGGATGAAGGCCCTCCCAGACCTAAACTTGGAAATTCACATGGGGTCATGGGTTGGTGTGATGCTTTAAGGGGATACTGAGGTGAATTTTCTTACATGGCTTATATCTTAAGTTACAACTTACTTTGCATATATTAAGGACTAATGTTTCTTATGAACCTTGGATAACCATGTTTTATACTTTGGTTTGTTTTGTATGGACCTAAAAAATGTTCCTTGAGGGACTGTTATAGCCCTAAAATTCCCTACTCATGCATACATGGAATTAGCCTTCTTGCTTGCATAATTTTCCAAATCACCACTGAGGAGATCTATTTAAAAAAACAATTTTTAGATCATGTACGTGCCCTGCTGCACTAATGCCTGCATACATACGCTTGTTGCATGATATACATCCTGCATACATACGCTTTCTGCACACTAAAAATCCTCTGAATACCTCCAAAAGTTGCAAAAATTTAAAAGTTGTAAGAAATTCGGTGGAATTTACGGGATATTGGAGGTTTCCCAACCAATCCACCTCCTATAGACCGTCCCCCAATTGAATAACCATCCTTTTGTCATATAAAAGGAGGCCTTGGGGTCTCATTCCACAACCAAGCATTAGAATGGTGAAACTCTGCCCAATTTCCATTCCCTTCCTTGCCCAAGTATTTGCAACCTTTCATGAGTTATTGCCTCAAAATTCCCACGCCAACCCCTTTTCTTCCATTCAATCCATTCCCTTCCCTTAAGGTGATTAGTAGATTGTGAGAAGAGGCTTATTGAAGGTGCACTTGGAGCATTGTTAAGAGGATCTCGGACCAGGTTCACGGAACGGTGGCTTGCAAGGATTGTAAGCTTCAATATTTGATTAATGAATAAAAGAATATATTTTCCCTGTCCCAAATGATGACGTTTTATGTCTTTTCTTTGATTTATACATAAAATTTGATATCTAACCCTAATTTATGAATAGAAATAGCATGCTTGTAGACTTGTTTGCCTAGTCTTGGATGCAGGTCAATTTTGGGAGAAGACTTGCAGCCTTTGGAGCTACAGAGTGTGAGGAGATCATCACCAAATGTTGGATAAAAGGTACAATTACCAATCTTCTCTTCCATCTCTTTATGTTCATCTATTTTGGTATGTTTGGGGTAGTGTAGAAACTATATTGACTTTTAGGGGGTCATTTTCTTTGTTTATACCCTAAACCCTGGTATAGTTATAGGGGGATTTTCCCACTAGCAGAATTGGTGACTCCACTAGGGAGTCTCTCTAGGGTTTTTAGGGAGGTTTTTGGGTTGTTGATAGTTTTTTTTTTTCCTTTTGAGTTTCAATCAAGTTTATTGAGTCTTTTAAGCATTTATGGTCACCTACAAGGTGCTTACCAGCTTTCCTTTCCCTGTTAGTCTACCTTGTCTTTATTTTATTTTTTTTAAGTACAAGAGGTGTATGTGCGCTGTTTTGGGTTAGCCCACGTACATACACGCTCTGCACAATAGACAACCTGCGTACATACGTAGGCTGTTGTTGCAACAAACCACGTCTCTGTGACTTGAAGGTGTTTTTTAACGAAGAGAGATTTTGTCTATTTCATGATAGAAGTTCATACTTCTCAGGACTTTCGTGAACTAATCAGAGTCTCTGTATTTGGCCATATCTTGGGTTAGATTTATGTTAACTTGTTCCTTAGTCTTCTTTTGTTTACCCTAAAAGGTTTAGAGCGAGTTTTCAAGTTTTAGATCCTCCTTTTGGTTTCTTGGTTGAATCCCTACGATCTGTAGTTGGCTTAGGGTCTTTGTCAATCTTGTTTTCAGTTTTCTCTTTGTTCCTGTTTCTTTCTTTGAAAAATGAAAAAGAAAGTTTTACTTTAGTTTTTCTTGTTAAAGCAGTTCGAAAAATAAAAAAAATAAAAATTTATTTTCTTACATTTAGTTTGGCTAAGTAGTCAAGGTTGTTGTTTGCAAAAAAAGAAAGAGTCTTCATTTCAAATTTCTTTTCGATTTCCTAAAATACAAGCAGTTTTGCTTAGTCAAACGAAAGCAATTTTTAGGATTTCTTCATTTACAAGATCTTGAAATATTGATTAGAAAAGTTGAATTTACAAAGAGTTTTTACAAGATTTCCTTTAATTTCGAAGTATCTTTTGTTTTCAAATGCTTTAAAGTTCTCTTCCTTATTCATCTCTTCATACCACCATCAATTTCACTATCGCACCCTTTGCATAAATCAAGCCTTAAAATTAACGCTTAATTTAAAATATATTAGACTTTCTATTTGTAGGGTTCACTGACTAGTTTAGGGCTTTAGGGCCTTGAATTAGGTGTGAAGAGGAAACTCTTCAAGGCCACTTTAAAACAAACATTGGAGTTTGAGATAGGGAGTGTTCTTAAGTCCCACGTTGTAAGAGTTATCCAGGACCCCCCTATAACACAAGGGATAAACATGAGGTTGCATGACGAAAGGTAGAGGACATAACCCCTCCAAAGTTGGACTAAACGTAGTGGGGACTATATATTGAGGGTCTTTCTTGGGAAAAATATCGATCGTATTTGCCTATGAAGCTTCGTGGAACTCAAATCCATTCGAGATCCTCAATTTTCTTCCAGACCAATTTCTTTCGGCACGCTTGAAGGGCTTCAGACTTGTTATCTTGCTCATTACGATCTGTCTAATTGTCGATTGTACCCTCCTAGTGATTGACTGCGAGTTAGAAACCTAGTTGCCCATATCTTACGGACTTACATAGGTGACTACGGGGGTATACCGCGATACCTAGGGTGGATGTTGGATCACACTTCACAAAGTATACCTAGAGGGTGCTTCTGTGTTCAAGTTGCACTTACACCGTCTAGTGTCGATTGGCCTAACCATCCTTCCCACTAGTTAGTCAATTGCTTGTTTTATCTTTAGGGAACTTTTTAGTCTGTGCTTTGTGTTCCACACTAGTCAAGCCTTAGTGTGTCATTTGATCATTTCACAAATTGGAAGATCAACAACTTAGTTGGTCATGGAGGCTTCAGGGCTTGTCGCCGGTTACTTTGGAGCCACCTCCACCACCGTTGAGGTGAAGATTTGATCAAGAATGATCATTCGAAGTGACCGTGCCGCAAGAAACTGTGCCCGAGCCTACTCTAAGAGGAGACTTCCTAGCTTCATAGGAATCCATCATTTCTGACCTTGAGATTGAAGGTTTCAGGATAGCCAACCCTCCGATTACTGACTTGTTGACGCCGATCTTGATTCATATTGTCCCTCCCGAGGTGACATCTTCTGAGTGCCTGCTAGTTCTACAGGAAACAATGGAAGCGAATGCTATTACTTCATCCAGGAGTCCTCGTACTCCCGTTACGACTACTACTAGAGGGGACATCCTACCTCCTCCCCCACCTTCGCTAGTCAGGACCACAATTGTCCCAACTCCCACAACTTCGGGTAGTGGTCCGATACCTTTAATGAATTCAACCACTATTCCATTTACTCAGAATGTGACGAGCACTCCTTTCTCATATGGGATGCCTGAATTTGATACAAACTCGGTCCTTACTTATTCTACCTTACAGACCATGGGTCTGGGGCAGGGAGCTCAAATGCTCCATTGCAAGGATCAACCACGGGCACTATTATCACTTTTAACGCTATCACTTACAGTGGGGGTCATATACCTCCTCCATCCCCTTCACTTGGTGATGTTGTTCAGTATCCAATCGGTCCTAATGCTAATAATAGCTTGTCTGGTGGAGGGAGTTTAGGACCTTCGTCTTATACAACACTGGTGGGATCT
>JASDQU011027263.1:0-21034 GCA_032191745.1 Picea mariana | reverse complement strand
TCATTTCCCTTGCAAGGAACGTCGTCGGGGGTAACTCCTTCTAGAATTAATGGAACCCCAGGCAAGGCTTTGTACCCATGCCCATAATATTAGCTGGGGGCATCCCCTTCCAAGGTCCTTGGAACATGATGTAGAGAGCAATCCCTATGCAGGCAATGTCGTCCAATTTTGGGAGTTAGTCGATGACGCCTCAACAGACGCAATTTCCTTTTGCTGGTCAAGGCCACGATTTCTACCAAAACCCTGGCCAACAATCCAACTTTTTCTGGAAACCTGGCGCCAATCAAAACCCAGGGCCGTCTTTTCCTATAAATAATTCATAACCAAAACTACCCTTTCTAGCAACTCTACATCTTCCAGACTTGTTGAGATTACTGAATGATCCGATATGTCACGATCCGTGTTGGCCCCCCATGTTGACTAAGTTTCCTTTGGATATTCTGAAATTTGAGGGAAATCCTGATGAAGATCCAGGTGATCACGTGGCTACCTTTCACTTGTGGTGCTCGTCAAACTCGTTGAAATCCAACTTTGTTCAATTGCGCCTTTTTCAACGCATTCTTATAGGGTGCTGTGAAGTGGTATATTGAGATTCATGGCTCGAGGTACTCTTACTTTAACTACTTGGAAATGGTCTTCTTGAACCATTTCTAGTTACCTGTGAGATGCGATGTTGACACTGAATTGTTGGCCAACTTTCAAAAAACAAAGGCCGACCACATCTCTGATCATATCTGAGAATGGTGGTGAAGAAAGAGCTTGATTAAGGTCAAGGTCCCTCCTTCTTTCTTTCTTGAGTGGTTCTTGAAGTCTTTGGTTCCCTGTATATCCAAGGACGTAGTGACTTCCGGGGTGTTTTCAGAAGAAGAGGCTATTATGAGAGCCCAACATCTTGAACTGATCTACTCTCAGTCTAGCATGCTCTACGATATATTTCTATATGCGCCATGGTCTACTCTCGATAAGGCCAAACAAAATTTTGGGCTCCAAGCCGATGGCATTGGGGGATCAACACAAAGCAAGTCCACATATCTGTTGTCAAACTAGTTGCAACAATTGTTGATACAACAGACTGTGGCCAACCAGACTCTGAGTTTGTTTGTTCCCCCTACCCAAATGTTAGATGTACACAATGTGTAGTCGACGAATCCCAAGGCCAAATAACAGAATGATGAAAAGAAGAAACAACGAAATGAGAAGTGTAAAGGGGATAAAAAGGCTGCCAATAATGTTGGAGGGGAAAAATGGAGAAGAAGAAGTCAAAGTATCTGTGTAATATCTACATGAAATACCACCCGACTCACCTATGCCCTCGGCTTGCAGAATCCCAGAAGCTATTAGCGCAACAACATCCTCTTGTGTTGACATACCCTTTTCTACAAGGGAAAAATATCACTCAGGCTTCCGCATCAACAAGCGTGGTAGGGGCCAGTCAGGGACCCCTCGTGCCTACCAATAACAACCCGATCATGAAAATTTACATGATGAACATCGATGCTCATTTATCGACCAGGACTTGTGATTATGGAATTCCAGAATCTGTCAAGAAGGGAAAGGAATCCACTAACCCATCGACTCCTCTCCAAATTATGAAGGTGGTGGGTGAAACAATGACTCGCATCCCTAAAGGTGCATTTAGGAAGTCTTCCTATAATCCAAACATGAGGGTCGCTCAAAACTGCTCCATCGTGGAGGATCTGGAACAGACCCCTTGTGCGATGTCCGCTCTGGAGGTCCTCTAGAGTTGCCCCTCGTAGAGAAAAGATATATTGTCTGCCTTGGGAGCGACGGAGACTAGTAACCTAGGAGTGATTGTTTTCAATCCAACCGACTTAAAACCTTGTCTTCCTCGCCACGTTTTCTTTCAGAAAGTAATGGCTTATACGAAGAAATATTTTACGCGGAACATTTTCCATACAGTGGTTGATGAGGGTGCCTCAACTTGCGTGATGTCGTTGGCATGTTGGAAGGCCATTGACCAACCTGAGTTGTCTCTGTCGCCTATGTTTCTTACGGCTTTTGACGATCGATCGTTTAGACCACATAGAATAATTCTTTCCTTTCCCGTGTAGTTAGGGTGTAAAACTGTGTGTGTCTAAGTTGAAGTGGTCGATGCGCCTCTCATCTACAATCTTTTCTTAGGAAGAAGTTGGACTTATGCAATGCATGTGGTGGTTGCTATGGTTTTTTGAGTCTTGTGCTTTCCGCATGAGGGTCGAATTGTGACAATCAACCAATTGTCCTTCTCTCATCCTAACCCTTGATTGGGGGTTTCCACAATCCCGATGATTGATAACCCGCAACCAGGCATTGTCAACTTAGGTGTTGGTTTCTTTTCGTCATTGATGGGAACTTTTGATTACCCGTCGCCTTCCAATGATGTCAAGCTTATATCACTTGTTCTCGACCAGCCGAAGGCTACAATTTTGCAAGTGTCATCTTTTACAATGAGCTACTTTCACGACCTATGGGCTTTACCTTCCCCATTGGTTTTGATGGAAGGGATAGGGCACCTTGGCATGGCCATGCACTTATCCGCGACTGAGGTTGCATACAACATTTTCCAGCAAGCTTCAACCAACCCAGATTTGACTCCCTCACAAGAGTTATATCCAGTTCTCGAGCCTATTTAGGCTCAATATTCTCTTGCCACTCAAGATTCTTTAGATTTGGTCTCGCCCTCCAACGAGGTGATTCTCGAGGAAATGACTGGTCCCGACATACCTTGGGCTGATCTACATCATAGATCTTATTTTCTTCCTGAGATAAGGAGAGTGGAGGTGGGAGAGTTTTTTTTGACCGTGAATGGAGATAATACTTTTCCTATTAATCCACTGGCTATGCATGAAATTTACACCGAGGGTTACATGGAAAGAATTGCTACAATGATTCCAATCGATATCTCCAAAACCCCTGGCGTCGTGGAGAATTTTTTCGTCAGAGCGGATTTCTCCCTCGAAGAGATTCAAACTTACACTGAGTTATTCAAGGAGTTCCATGATGTTTTTTCCTAGTGTTATGAGGATATGCTAAGAATAGACCCACGAATTGTCGAGCATGAGATCGTGACTTATGCTGATGCCAAACTGGTCCGACAGAAGATTTGTCCAGCCAATCCTCGAAAAGAGACAACAATCAAGGTAGAAGTAGAGAAACAACTCAAAGCCTATCCTGTACAATTGATGAAATGGGTGACGAACCCGATTCCAATCAACAAGAAACATGGCATGATTCACGTTTGTATGGATTTCCGTGATTTGAATAAAGACTGCTCGAAAGACAATTTCCCAACCCCGTTTATCAATCAGATTTTCGATGACTGTGTAGGCTGCGAAGCCTTTTCGTTCATGGATGGTTTTTTGGGATACAATCAGATTCAAATAAAACCCGAGGACCAACATAAAACAACTTTTATTTGTCCTCTTGGTACCTTCGTGTATCGAAAGATGCATTTTGGCCTGAAGAATGTTGAATCCACCTTTCAATGGGCCATGTCGTTTGCTTTTCATGACCTCAAACACATAGTCGAGGCGTACTTCGATGATCTAGCATCACGTTCTCACAAGAGATCTGATCATCCTGCCCATATACAACTAATCTTTGAGAGATGTCACTACTATCGGATTCACTTGAATCCTAACAAGTGCAGTTTTTGTGTGATGTCATGTCATCGTTTAGGTTTCATTGTATCGACAACATGGATCATGGTCAATCCTCTCAAGGTTGAGGTGATAGTTTAATTGCCTCCCCCATGTACGATGCCCCAGCTTCATAGCTTACAAGGGAAAGTGAATTTTATTTGGCATTTTGTCGCTAATTAAGCTGAGATCACTAAAGGGTTCATGCATATTTTGAAAAAAGGGGTCCCATTTTGTTGGGATGAAGTTGCTCAATGCTCTTTTGAAGCATTGAAATGTGCCTTGACGTCTACCTCTCTGCTCTGGCCTCTTGATTATAACAAATATTTCTTGTTGTATTTGGCTGCTGCGGAGTCGACCATCGACATGGTCTTGGTTCAGGAATATGACATGCTCAAAGAGCAAGTTACATATTATCTTAGCTGAGGCCTGGTTGGACCAGAACTCAACTACTCTCATGTTGAGAAACTTGCTTTGGCAGCTATCCACGTTGTCCAATGGTTCCCTCACTATATTTTTCTTCAGAAGACCACCATCATTGTCGTCATCAACCCTTTCCAATCTGTCTTAACATGATGGGTCATTAGAGGAAAGATCAGTAGATGGATAGTTATCCTATAGGAACTTGACTTGGATTTCGTTTCTACAAAATCCAAAAAGTCATTGGTCTTTGCTGAACTCATTTCAAAATTGTCGGTCGAGTCTAGTGATATCATGCTTGAAGAATCGCCTATTAATGGATATCTTTTTCTAATTGCATATTCGGACCCCTGGTATGGAGATATACTTGTGTATCTCCAGACTTTGAAGTGCCTTGCTTCTACTACTCGTGATGAACGTTAATGAATTCGACATCAGGCACAAAACTATCTCATACTCGATGACACTTTGTATCATCAAGGAGTAGATTGCATTCTTTGGCGATGTCTCACACACGAAGAAGCAGAGCTTGTTTTGAACGACTGTCACACCGGAGCATGTGGTGGTCATTTTTCTGTGTTGGAAATAGCCCAAAAGATTCTATGTGTAGGTTACTTTTGGCCCTCATTAATCAATGATTTTGTGGAGGTGGTCAAGAAGTGCCACCTGTGTCAGATCTTTTGTCGGAATATGCGGGCACACCCTGCTCCTATGTTTCCAGTCATTGATGTTGGTCCTTTCACCAAATGGAGAATTGAATTTACTACATGTCACCCAACTTCATCTAGGGGGAATCGTTACATCATTGTAGCATTAGACTACTTCACAAAGTGGGTCAAAGCAATGCCAATGTTTAGCAATGATGACGAAACAACATCTCTTTTCTTTTTTAATCAGATAGTAACAAGGTTCATTATCCCAAAGGAGATTGTCATTGACCATGATAGTCACTTCCAGAACAAAATGATGACTAAATTAACGTCAAAGCTCGAGTTCAAACATGAACATTCGTGACCCTACTACCCGCAAGTGAATGGTTAGGTTGACACTGTGAATAAGTCTCTCAATACTATTCTTCAATGGATGATCAATTCTGCCAAGTCGAATTGGCATTTGATTTTGTATTCAACGTTGTGGGGCTATCGAACGTCTATGAATATTGCCACCGATTTTTCACCTTTTCAACTCGTATACGGGCTGGAAGCAATTTTACCTATTGAATGTTGGATCGCTTCTTTAAAGTTGGTAGTGGAATTACTACCGGACACTTCACCGCTTGAGGAACACCTTCTATATCTCGAGCAACTCGATGAGCAATGTCGTGATGTAGCCTTAGCCAATGAGGCTCATAAGAAATGATTCAAGTGTCAGTAAGATTGGTCCCTTCATCCTCAGATTTACTTCGAAGGCGATCTTGTCTTGGTCTATGATCAAGACAAAGATCCCCTGGGGGCAAGAAAGTTCAAACCCATGTGGTTCAGATCGTTCATTGTGAAAGAGGTCTTAGAGAAGGGTGCTTACTGTCTGGTTGATTTTGAGGGAAATTCTTTGGTGGAGCCTAGAAATGGGTTCTACCTTATGAAGTACTACTCTTAGGTTGGTCACCTGGGTGGTGTTGACAATAAAAATCGCAATGAGGAATTTTTCCCGCAACGTATTGCTAAAGCCTATTATTTAAACTATACTAATAATATATAATACTAGTAGGTGGGACCCCCTTGTAGTCTGGAGGCTCAGAGATAGTCATATCGCACATTTTATGTTGTTGTTTTGATGTTGCTTACATGGTCTTATATGGTTGCTGATGATTTAGTGGTTTCGTTTTTAACATAATGACAGGTGGGTGATGCATTTATGGGATGTTTTGTTATTCAAAGCTTTAATTTTATGTTATAATCAACATATATTTATAGTTGTTATATTTGATCATGTCACCACGATTATTACCTTTCTACACCTGCAAAAGAAATATGTTAGTAACAACATAAACAAAAGCAAAGGGAAGAAACTTACAAAGGAAAAACCAAAAGAAAGGGCCTATGTTATGCTATGTTATAAGTTGTGTGCAAATAAAATGAAAACAAGTTAGTGTTAATCCTAACTACAAATGGTTAGTGGCTATGCAATTTGCATTTGAGTTATATTGGGCACATTTGATATATGGTATGGTATGGAATTTTGGAAATGGATAATATGAATTTTTGGGTGGCGCATTTGGCAAGTAATGTGTCGCAGAGTTCAATGGTTTGGAATTAATGACATGGTTAATGTATTAGTGATTGTTGGCTGTCGTGTACTTCAAAAATGAATGAGGAGGAGATGGAAGCGAAGTGTAGTAAATGCACGTCACTCCATACTTCCCCCATCGGGCCGTCACCCTAGTATGGTTATTGTTGTATTTAGTTTTACTGGTGGTTAAGCTCTGAGATCCAAGCCTGGGAAGGAAGCACTCAACCAACTCTCCCTTTTAAGCTATCGGTTACAGGTATGGTTCTTTTTCACCCATTCATGAACTACAATTTGTGTTATGAACGAACGATGGCTAGGTGATGCTTTGATTTGTGTTTTTCCTGAGATTGGTAACTGTGTAAATGTGTGATTCTTCTCTCTAGAATGACTGTGTGTTTATTCATTTTGCAAGTAAAAATATTGGTTGGTTGAGTTGTGCATTCGCTGGATGTTCTGTGTGGTGAAAACTGTCATGGATCTCTGTAGTTTTAAGTGAATATGGGTATTATCACTCTGTGTTTTGTTGGAGGGTTTCGCTTTGTTTATCCTTGTTGGTCGCTTCCTCACAATTATGAAGGTAACCATGTCCAGTCGTATTCAGGCTCCTATGTGGTTGTTGTGTATGTTTTTCAGACTGCCTTTTGGTCACTGTGTATTTTCCAGAGTCATAGTCATGGGTTTTTACATGGTTGTGGGATTATTTTTATGGTCTTGGCATCACCGTATCTCAGAATTCGGTTATAGGGTGGCCATTATACCAAGATATATGGTTGTTTGGTGATATAAGTTATGCCTCGAGCCAACATTCCCACTGGGATTGTTATCCATTGTTCATTCCTTGAGAAATGCATAGAGTATACCTTTGTGTGAACTGGGGTACTTTTCACTGTCCAGTAGACATTCACTTATCCTTTGCATTGTTTCCCTACACTACCCGTCATTGAAATTTTACGCCATTGCACAGACCGAGAGTTGTAAGGAGCCCTGCAGTTCTACCATTCTTGTATCGAAGGGTCTCTGCCTATTGGTTGATATGTTTGACCTCCAGTCTCTTTGTGCTTTTGATGACCAAGAGAACTCTTGATTACTTCTTTGTATTCATTGTTATAGAGCCTGATTTTAATAATCCCCAACTTTTCTCACTCTTGTTAGGCATCTTGTGACTGTCATAGATTGGTTGAGTGGTTATGATAGTTGCTTTGAGTACTTATATTGAACTCATTTGATTGAGTTGGTTGGAAAGTTATGATTGGGTATGAGTAATAATGTACAATCAGAGGGCTGTCTCTTTTTCGTTATGCCTTGGATCGTTGTGTTCTTACAACATGGTGTCAATTGCAAGTTGGCGACTGCTATGTGTTTCACTAGTCCCGATCGAGATCATGGAAAATTGTGGAAATTATTGACTTTGATTTCGTTGTTTCATTGTGTGTCTATTATGGAGGCATCATGCATGTTTTTTTTAATTGCATCACCAAGGATGAAGCTCGAGTTTTTTTATCATGGTTTCATTGCAAGTTTTATCGGTTAATATAATGAAAAGGGCATGAAATCGGGAAACTATTAGAAGTCTGTTCAATTTGGAAAAGGGACCTGTGTATATGTTTTATTTGGGCGATTGCAAATTATGGATAATGTTTGATATTTTATAGTGATAAATGATGGATAGAGATGGAGAAATGTGGCTGTGTGTTTCTTTTGATTTTTTTTTTAAGTGAAAGGAAAGGAAATGAAAGAGACCAAGTATTCTTTTAACAAGACTGTTGAAAGTCATAGTGATTATAAGTATGGTTATAGACTGTGTTAATTGAGAAGTTTTGAATAAATTGAATGTGGACAGTGAACAATTTTGACACACAGTAATTGTTTAATTGGTATTGGTATCTTTTGTATTGAATACAAAATTGTTTTTATGGATTACTTGATTTTTTTTATGAACAATATTCATTTTTTCCCTACCACTCTCTCACTTTTTCACACATTACAAGTTCCCTCGCCTTCCCATTTTCACTATCCACTCCTTGTTCTTAAAATTAAATTATAGTTAAGTTAAACTCTATATTATAACATATAAAGGATGACACAAGGATAAGTAACAGTGATATTTTTTTGATTTACAAGCAGTTGATTGTTTGATGATTTGTTGAGCAATAATCATGATCTACCCCCCCTTCATTTTACCACTTTTCACTCAATACAATCCCTCACATATCCCATAACCCTTATTCACCCCCTTCTCATTGACAAGTATTAAACAATTTGTATGGATTGGATTGCATGAGTCTGATGTATTGCCGAGCCAAAATTTCTTTCATATTTAAAGAGATGTCATGTATGGTTGTTGAATAAACTAGTTTCTTATAAATAATGCATACATAAATGAGATTTTTCAGCAGAGGTAGCCATGGCCAGGGTAATAGAAGAAGATGAAATTAGAATAGGGGCCCTAGAAGGCCAAGGTTTTCTATACATTTTGATGTAGACTCGCAAGAGCTGAGCCAACTATTCCAAGATGAATTTTTAACTGGATTGGACAAGGAGTGGTCCAATCTAGGCTAGAAAGGCCTCCCTTCCAAGCCCCACATATCCCTGGTATCCCAGTTCCCCCTCATGTCTCATTACAACCCGACGTGCTTGAAAACGATGGATGGAAAAAGATTGTCCACCCGACAGTCTCCCAACATTGTGGCTAGCCTAACTTGTCTCTACCCGCTGCTCCACTTGTTAATCAACTTGTCCAAGCTTCCCCTACCCACTCACTAGTACAGTCTTCCCATGCAAGCAAAAGGTTAAAAACCGAGGTCCACCATGCTCCTAATAAAATAAAAGTCGTTGTTTCCCCCTCCTCTCCCTCAAATGAATCTGCCAAATCCGTGTCCTCCCGCATGCATTTGAGAGATGATTGCTCTCATGTTATCAGTGAGATTAGGCCTAAAGGCTCCACATAGCCTAAAGAAAATTCATAGAAATCAAAATGTGACAACAACAACAAGGGGAAGATTGCCTCCCCGAGTGGAAAATATGGGTTTTAAGTGTTTTTATTTATTGATTGTTGAGAACAGATGACTTCTAAAACTTTGGACAACACACTATTTTTTGGATATATGGATAATATATTTTTAGATATAATTTCAATTATCATTGATATAAACTGTCAAATTATGAGAGTGATGATGGGAGCCACAAGGAGGGATGTCTTTGATTGATTAACTAGTTGTGTTATGCTTGTTAAAGAACTAAAGGGAGTCACAAGGGGTCCCACCTATTAATTATTATTTATTAAAAACCCTTATTATGATTTTATTACTTTCCCCCCCTTAATTAAAAATTTGGTTGAGTTTTAGTTAACTTAACTAAAAATGTAGTTTAACTACTTCAACTAATTTTGATTTCTTAAAGGCAAAAGGAAAAGGAGGAACACGAGGAGAATAGAAGGAGAAAGCATACTAAGGGTCCTATTGTAGACAACAAGATTCAGGGTTGAATTACAACATCCAGAAACTTGTTTTTCAGAGAGTCGAGTGGGTAGCAATCTGTGGCAAGCTGATATAGCTTTTAAAGTTCATTTTTTTTTTATTTTATTTTTCTGTCAGAAGTCCTTTTGTATGGTTTTCATCGGGGACATCTATGTTTTACTTTGGTCCAAACTTCCTCAGGGAATTTTGTAGAGAGAACGATTATTTTGATAAATTGGAATGGAATAAATGATTTCTTTATGTCTCATTCATGTTGATTATTGACTTGTTGTTTTTACTTCCGTCTCTATATTTATTTCAGCATCTATCATATTCAGAAAATTACATACATATTGAATTTTTCAGCAAACTTTCATTTATAAAAAAATTAGCCTAAGCACTTGTAACCAATACTTGTGGATTAGGAAACAAATTTTGATGGCTATAAACATAGGGTGATATTCTCGTCTATCTTGATTTAGCCAAGTAAGATCTGAAAATGATTGAGTAAGATCATTTCATATATTTTCCTCAACATTTATTTGGTGGCCATACTAGGGAGATCTTCAATATCTCTCTAGTTGATTTTTATGCTTGATTATCATCGAATACATCTATTTTTATTATATTGATTTTTTGATTGTTTCATTTCTTAATGACCGTACCTGTTGCAAGGAAACCTAATATTGATCTTGGTCATCAAGATCAAACCAACATTGCTTTAAACTTGATTAACACCATTTTAGACACTGCTAATACTCAGGCTGAGCTTAATTGTTCATGGGAAGCAATTGCATAAGAAATAAGTGACCAAGAACGTTGGGAAGCTAGACGTAGACAACCTAGGAATCATCCATAACCTTCTTTTCTTGTCCTTAGATCCTCGTGTTTCTAGGAGAAGAAGAGGATTATCACCTGAAATTAATCCTATTTTTGAAATAGGAAGAAGGAACGTTGTGTTATCAACCCAATAAAGTGCTCTTAGGAGAACCTTGTCTGATTCTTCAAGTTCGTATTTCTCTCCCTTACCTATTATCCGCAAGATAGCATCTAGTGGTGGCTCTAGTGGCACTGAAGGTGCTTCCTCATCTCAGTCTTCAACTTCTTCAGTGATTGGTAGCTTATATAGTCACCAAGTCCCCATCCAATCTACCACAAACCCCACCAAATTCATTAAAAAGTATGGGATTTTTCAATTTGAAGAAGATGCGATAACCACACCGTGGCATGTTTCCTCTCCTCTTGACCTAACACCTGCTACTTGTCCACTTCCTAAATTCAAAGAGCATCTTCCTAGGTTTTTAGGGAATAACACTGTCACTACAAATGAACACTTGGTGGCATTTTCTAATGCCTGTCACAACATAGGAGCTAATGACAATGATACTTGCATGTGCTTATTTGTCAATTCCCTGGAAGGGAAGATTGTGACCGATTTCTTTGACCTTCCTCCTAAGATTCTGTCTACTTGGGAGGATTTAGTCTATTGGTTCAAATACACCTATGGGAAATATAAAAGCCCAACTGAGCAGTTACGAGAATACAATAACATTTATAAGGATAGTGAGACCATCAAGTCCTTCAACTTGCGTTTCACCAAGTTATACAATCAAATCCCTGAACTCATTCAACCTCAGAACTAAGTTGCTTTCATGCATTATTATAATGCATTACCTTCCCCCTATCATCATAGGCTTGAGGAAAAAACCATTGATAACCTCAGTTTCGCTCTGCATACTTGTTTAGAGTATGAAGAATAGCTTGAAAGAACATGTCTTCCTCAGGGAGAATCAGTTAAAAAGACAGACATGTCTACTCGCTTACAGCTCGTACAAGACATGAATAGTTGTATGATATCATATGAGAGAAAGGGAAATGTCTTCCCTCTTACCCTTGGAGATTCATCCTCTTCTACACCCCCCTTTAGAAACCCAAATGAAAATAATTTTCATTCTAAAGCTATCATGCCTCTTAGTTGGTGTAACTTTTGTAATGAACACCATGAAGAAACCACATGTGAGGTAAAGAAGAGTGCCATAGATAAGATATTTGGTAAAATACCAGAAACTACCATCGTTGTCCTAGACTTTGCAAAGCCAGAAGATGTTATGATCATCAATACTAAGAACAAATCTTATGCTCCCAAAGGCAAATATGATCCTCCCCACAATTATTCTAGCCCAAGATCATCCTCACCAGCTACTACTGGTCAGGTTCCTAAGGTTCCTGATAGTCAAGGAACTACCTCCCCTCTCCCCTCTTCCAAATACAATATTCTGAATCAGTTGGCCAACATCAAAGCATATACAACCCTTCTGGACATGGTTTCCCTCCTTGAATAGTAGAGACATCTAAAACAATTCATGGAAGGAAAAGCTTCAGTTGTAGCCAACCTCTCTGAAGAGGTAAATGAAGCGGATTCATCTGTAAATAAAGTAGGTGTACATAACTTTAGATACCCTGTAAAAAATCCCCCTTTTTATATTTTTGTAAATATCATGGATAAGATCACCCATTGTTGCCTCATTGACGACAGTTTGGGCTCGAGTTTAATGTTGAATATTATTATGGAAGAACTAGGCTCATCTTGTACAAATGAAAATGGCATAATCATGCTCTCTTATAATAGTCTACAACAAACAACCATAGGTGAGATCAAAGATGTGACCTTGGTTTTGTGCGCACACCCTGAAATAAGGACAACCCTCAATATTCAGGTAATTGATATGCCAACAAGAAATTAGTCAATCATTTTAGGAAGAGATTGGAAAGCTTTGACGGGTGGATACCTCTCACTCGATGGGACACACTTATCCATTCCTAGGAATGGGAAAAACATCATAGTTGTTAGAGAGGGAAGGATTTCTCCTTACATAGAAAGTGTTCCACAACCTAATGTGAATTATATCGAAGAGGACCTAGGGGTGTATTCCATCTTTGCCGAGGAGGATAACATTCCTTTGGAAAAAATCGACTTAGATGACAATATGTGGCACACGCACTTTGACGGTTCATGCTCTAATGAAGGAAACAGAGCTGGCATTATCTTATACTCTCCTGTAGGGAAAATTCATAACTTTTCTTATAGGTTGGAGTTTGCTTGCACAAATAATGTCACTGAATTCAAAGATTTATTATTAGGCATTGAAAACGCCTATAATCTGGGTTGTGGTCATCTTATAGTTTTTGGGGATTCTGAGCTTATTGTGAACCTTGTACGTAAGATATAATCTCCTAGAAACAAGTTGATGAAACGATACACCCAAATTGTTTGGGAACTTATCTCAAACATATTATATTTCAACATTATTCATGTTAAAAGGGAATTGAACTCAATGGCTGATCGATTAGCTGTTTTTGCAGCCTCTCCTAATTGAAAACTTATGCCACAAAGAACTGATTGTACTTTTCAATCTCTATATCATCCACATATCCCTGATAATATAGAATCATGGCAGGTATTCCCTAGCGATGAGAGCATCTGCGCTTTCATTCAAAATGAACCTTATAAGCCCAATGAAATTATATCCATGGAAGATAACAAGCTTCCTAAGGGCTTGACTCCTCTAGAGAGTTATTTTTCATCGAGTGATGTAGGAAATAAATAGAAACATAAAGAAGAGGATTCAAAAAGGAAGGTGGGTGAAACCAACTCCTTGAACATTGGAACACCCGAGTCTCCAAAGAATGTTAAAATAGGTGCTCAATGTTCTGATGAAGAGAAAATGAAGTTTTTCAAACTGCTTGGCGAATTTCAAGATTTTTTTGCTTGGTCTTATGAGGATCTTCATGGTTTCAATCCTACTCTTATACAACATGCCATTCCCATCAAGGAAGGCATGAAACCAATTAGGCAAAAAAAAATACCTATCAACCCTGCACTAGAAGCAACTATTCGAAAGGAGTTGGAAAAACTCTTGAAGGCTGGAATCATCTTTCCGGTCAAGTACTCTGAATGGGTTTCCAACTTGGTTCTCGTTTGGAAAACCACTGGTTAGATCATATTATGCGTAGATTTTTGCGCATTGAATTGAGCTAGTATAAAAGATCACTTTACTCTCCCTAATATGGAAATGATTTTGCAGCAAGTTGCAGGGTCACAGATGATGTCCTTACTTGATGGTTTTTTCGGTTACAATCAAATCAAGGTAAAAAGGGTAGACAAATATAAAACCACCTTTATTACTTGTTGGGGCACCTTTGCTTATGAATGTATGCCTTTTGGCTTATCTAATGCAGATGCCATTTTTCAAAGAGCTATGCAAATAGCTTTTGACGATTTGATCGGAAAGATTATTCATATCTATCTTGATGATCTAATCGTGTACTCTAAAGGACTATCAATTGTCTCAAAGTTTCAAGAATTATGGCTGGGTCCTTTCAAGATCGCTTTTGTCTTGGGTACAAACTCTTACATTATAAAGGATTTACAAGAGCGATTGTTTTCATACAACACTAATGGTTCTCACTTAAAAGACTACGTGGAACCAACTTGAAGAGTTTAAACACTGTTTGGATTTTTCTGTATATTAGTAGTTCAGTTCTATTTTCTTTTTTTTGAGTAGTTTATTATTGATTTTTCAATTCTTCCTTCAAAACAATTTTCAATTTCGCTTTCATTTTAGTATTTTTCCTTCTGTTTTTGCAATTCTGTCATTTTATTTCTATTGTTTTAAATTTTGCAGTTCCATTTCTGTTATGACTTTTATCGCTTTTCATCTTTTAAGTTCAATTTTTGGTCAAGGATAAAATGTTGGATCAGTTCTGCCACAGTGACACTCCTATAGGTTATTGTTAGTCAATAACAATCAAGCTTACACAAATGTTATGATGTTCCCCCTGAAGGAATCATTGAATTTGTTATCTTCTTTCACTGTCGTCTTATGAGAAAATTGGTTACCTCCCGCTTCTGCTTTCCATTTCTTCATCCATTTGAGATTCAAAAGAGAAATTCCATAAAATTTTTCTCTTTGAAGGCAAGAGCAAATTTTGGTTGAATGATTATGCATACAAGGATAAAACCCCTCATACTTAACATTTTCCATGAGTTATTCCCAAATTCCCAGTCATTTTTCCATTAAATCCGCTCACTTCCCCCTATTGCATGATCATTCTGGTTATACCTTCTTGATCTATTGTTCTTGGTTTGTGAAACCATACATTCTTAGTTCTTAATATGTTGGAAACAAATTTCCTTGTGGAGTCACCAGTTTGTTGACGATAAAAATCGCAATGAGGAATTTCGCCCGCAAAGTATTGCTAAAGCCTATTATTTAAACTATGCTAATAATATATAATACTAGTAGGATGGACCCCCTTGTAGTCTGAAGGTTCATAGATAGTCATATCACACATTTTATACTATTTATTTGATGCTTCTTACAGGGTCTTATATGGTTGACCATGCAGTATTGGTTTCGTTTTTAACATAATGACATGTGGATGATGCATTTATGGGATGTTCTGTTATTTGAAGCTTTAATTTTATGTCATAATTGGCATATATTTACAGTTGTTATATTTGATCATGTCACCATGATTGTTACCTGGTTATACCCGCACAAGAAATATGTTAGTAACAACATAAAAAAAAGCAAAGGGAAGAAACTTACAAAGAAAAAACCAAAAGAAAGGGCCTATGTTATGCTATGCTAGAAGTTATGTGCAAATAAAATGAAAACAAGTTAGTGTTAATCCTAACTACAAATGGTTAGTGGATATGCGATTTGAATTTGAGTTATATTGGGCGCATTTCATATATGGTATGGTATGGAATTTTGGAAATGGTTAATATGAATTTTTAGGTGGCGCATTTGGCAAGCAATGTGTCACAGAGTTCAATGGTTTGGAATTAATGACATGGTTAATGTATTAGTGATTGTTGGTTGTCGTGTACTTCGAAATTGAATGAGGAGGATATGGAAGCGACGTGCAGTAAATGCACGTCACTCCATACTTCCCCCATCGGGCCATCACCCTAGTATGGTTATTGTTTCATTTTGTTTTGTTGGTGGTTAAGCTCCGAGATCCAAGCTTGGGAAGGAAGCGCTCAACCATCTCGCCCTTTTAATCTATTAGTTACACGTATGGGTCTTTTTCACCCTTCCATGAACTACACTCTGTGTTATGAACAAACGATGGCTCAATAATGCTTTGATTTGTGTTTTTACTGAGATTGGAAACTGTGTAAATGCGTGGTTCTTCTCTATGGAATGACTATGTGGTTATTCATTTTGCAAGTAAAAAAATTAGTTGGTTGAGTAGTGCATTCGCTGGATGTTCTGTGTGGTGAAAACCGTGATGGATCTTTGTAGTTTTAAGTGGATATGGGTATTATCGCTCCGTGTTTTGTTGGAGAGTTTTTCTCTGTTTATCCTTGCTGGACGCTTCCTCAGAATTATGAGGGTAACCATGTCCAGTCGTATTCGGGATGCTATGTGGTTGTTGTGTATGTTTTTCAGAATGGCTTTTGGTCATTGTGTATTTTCCAGAGTCATAGTCATGGGTTTATTACATGGTCGTGGGCTTATTTTTATGGTATTGGCATCAACGTATCTCAAAAGTCAGTTATAGGGTGGCCATTATGCCAAGATATATGGTTGTTTGGTGATATAAGTTATGCCTCGGGCCAACATTCCCACTGGCATTGTTATCCATTGTTTGGTCCTTGAGAAATGCACAAAGTATACCTCTGTGTGCTCTGGGGTACTTGTCACTTTCTAGTGGACATTCACTTTTCCTCTGCATCGTTTCCCTACACTACCCATCATTGAACTATTGCGCCATTGCATAGATAGGGAGTTATAAGGAGCCCTGTGGTTCTACCGTTATTGTATTGAAGGGTCTCTGCCTATTGATTGATATGTTTGACCTCCAATCTCTTTGTGCTTTTGATGACCAAGAGAACTCTTGATTACTTATTTGTATTCATTGTTACAAAGCCTGATTTTAATAATCCCCAACTATTCTCACTCTTGTCGGGCATCTTGTTGACTGTCATAGATTGGTTGAGTGGTTATGACAATTGCTTTGAGTACTTATTTTGAACTCGTTTGATTGAGTTGGTTGGAAAGTTGTGATCAGGGATGATTAATAATGTACAGTCAGAGGGCTGCCTCTTTTTCGTTATGCTTTGGATCACTATGTTCTTACAACATTGGTGTCAATTGCAAGTTGGTGACTACTGTGTGTTTCACTAGTCCCGATCGAGATCATGGAAAATTGTGGAAATTATTGACTGTGATTTCGTTGTTTCACTGTGTGTCTATTATGGAGGCATCGTGCATGTTTTATTTAATTGCATCACCAGGGATGAAGCTCGGGTTTTGTATTATGGTTTCATTTCAATTTTTATCGGTTAATATAATGAAAAGGGCATGAAATCGGGAAAGTATTAGAAGTCTGTTCAATTTGGAAAAGGGACCTGTGTATATGTTTTATTTGGGCGATTGCAAATTATGGACAATGTTTGATATTTAATAGTGATATATTATGGATAGAGATGGAGCAATGTGGTTGTGTGTTTCTTTTGATTTTGTTTTAAATGAAAGGAAAGGAAATGAAAGAGACTAAGTATTCTCTTAACAATGCTATTGAAATTCATAGTGATAATAAGTATGGTTACAAACTGTGTTGATTGAGAAGTTTTGAAGAAATTGAATGTGCACAGTGAACATTTTTGACACAGTAATTGTTTAATTGGTATTGGTATCTTTTGTACTGAATACAAAATTGTTTTTATGGATTACTTGATTTGTTTTATGAACAATATTCATTTTTTCCCTACCACTCTCTCACATTTTCGCACATTACAAGTCCCCTCTCCTTCCCATTTTCGCTATCCACTCCCTGTTCTTAAAATTAAATTATAGTTAAGTTAAACTCTCTATTATAACAGTTAAAGGATGACACAGGGATGAGTTACAATGATATTTTTTTGATTTACAAGCAATTGATTGTTTGATGATTTGTTGAGTAGTAATCATGATCTTCCCCTCTTCATTTTACCACTTTTCTCTCAATACAATCCATCACATATCACAAAAACCTTATTCACCCCCTACTCATTGACAAGTATTAAACGATTGGTATGGATTGGATTACATGATTCTGATGTATTGCTAAGCCAAACTTTGTTTCATATTTAAAGAGATGTCATGTATGGTTGTTGAAGAAACTAGTTGCTTATCAATAGTGCATATAGGACTGATCTTTTTTAGTAGAGGTAGCCATGGCCAGGGTAACAAAGAAAGAGGAAAATTTGAACAGGGGCCCTAGAAGGCCAAGTTTTTTTATACATTTTGATGTAGACTCGCAAGAGTTGAGCCTGTTATTACACGCATGATTATTTAACTGGATTGGACAAGGAGTGGTCCAACCTAGGTTAGAAAATCCTCCCTTCCAAGCCCCTCATGTCTCGGCATCCCAGTTCCCCCTCATGTATCATTACAACTTGAAGTCCCTGAAAACGACGGATGGCAAGAGATTGTTCACCTGACAGTCTCCCAACATTGTGGCTGGCCTAACTTGTCTCTACCTTTTCCTCCACTTGTTAATCAAATTGTCCAAGCTGCCCCTGCCCACTCACTAGTACAGTATTCCCATGCAAGAAAAAGGTTAAAAACTAAGGCCCACCATGCTCCTGATAAAGGAAAATTTGTTGTTTCCCCCTCCTCTCCCTCAAATGACTCTGCCAATTCCGTGTCCTCTTGCATGCATTTGAGAGATGATTGATCTCATGTTATCAGTGAGATTAGGCCTAAAGGCTCCATATAGCCTAAGTAAAATTCAGAGAAATCAAAGGGTGACAACAATAACAAGGGGAAGATTTCCTCCCAGAGTGGCAAATATGGGTTTTAAGTTTTTTTGTTTATTGATTGTTGAGAATAGTTGACTTCTGAAATTTTGGACAACACACTATTTTTTGGATATATGGATAATATATTTTTGGATATAATTTCAATTATCATTGATATAAATTGTCAAATTATGAGAGTGATGATGGGAGCCACAAGGAGGGATGTGTTTGATTGATTAACTAGTTGTGTTATGCTTGTTAAAGAACTAAAGGGAGTCACACGGGGTCCCACCTACTAGTTATTATTTATTAAAAACCCTTATTATGATTTTATTACTTTTCCCCCTTACCTAAAAAGTTGGTTGAGTTTTAGCTAACTTAACTAAAAATGTAGTTTAACTACTTCAACTAATTTTGATTGCTTAAAGGCAAAAGGAAAAGGAGGAATAAGAGGAGAATAGAAGGATAAAGCATATTAAGGGTCCTATTGTAGACAACAAGATTCAGGGCTGAATTACATCATTCAGACACTTTTTTTTTCAGAGAATCGAGTGGGCAGCAATCCGTGGCAAGATGATCCAACTTTTAAAGTTCAATTTTTTACTTTCTGTCAGAAGTCCTTTTGTATGGTTTTCATCTGGGACATCTAAGTTTGACTTTGGTCCAAACTTCCTTAGGGAATTTTGTAAAGAGAACGATTATTTTGATAAATTGGAATGGCATAAACGATTGATTTATGTCTCATCCATGTTGATTATTAACTTGGTTTTTTTACTTTTGTCTCTATATTTATTTCAGCATCTGTTATATTCAGAAAATTACATAAATATTGAACTTTTCAGCAAACTTTTATCTATAAAAAAATTAGCCTAAGCACTTGTAACCAATACTTGTGGATTAGGAAACAAATTTTGATGGCTATAAACATAGGGTGATATTCTCATCTATCTTTATTTAGCCAAGTAAGATCTGAAAATGCCTGAGTAAGATCATTTCATATCTTTTCCTCAACATGTGGCTTCTTGTATATATGTATAGTCTCTTATACATTTTTTGTCTTTTTTGTCTTGTGGACGTGTAGTTATTTATGTCTTATTTTTCACTATGGCAGATGTCAAGTGAATCAGAGGTTTACTTTGGGTTCGCGGACGACGCTAGCCGACACACTTGGAGGCTTTCTTCCGCAACTTTGGTGATTTTCACACCCGGAGGTCTTCTGGAGTTATTTTTCTAGGCGACGCTACAAATAATGTTGTCGAGTATGCTTTGTGACTCTTTTTCACATGGAATTTCTTGCCTCCGGGTTTACCTAGATGCTTAGTTGGTTGTGTCCCAGTTAAATGGGGTTTACCGCATTTATGATCCCAATCTACACCGACAATTCCTTAGGGTACATCTCTTAGAACGATCTTTTGATTACAATACATATATCCATGTTCCTAGGATATTCAATCATTTAACAGATACTCTAGCTAATCAATTTTTAGATTGGCATGTTGCTCACATATAAAAATAAAGGCACACACATACACATGTAAATACATTTGTAAAAATGTTATCCATAAAGCAAGAAAGATGTGTGTGTGTGTGTGTGTGTGTGTCCAAAAAATAGTATTATGAGTACAAAAGTGGGCATGAAAGTCTCAAAAGTCATCGGTCTACATCGTTGGGCTTACACCCTCAAAAAATGTACATAGTACATGAAGTGCCCTCAGCACATCAATGGTCCAACACTATCTAAGGACGAGGCCTATTGACACTGCTATAATGAAGAACGACGTTCGTAAGATGTCGAAACAGTTGGAGCCAAGTTTGAGGCACCCCTAATAGATGTGGCTGCATAGCCAGGGGGAGATCCTCGATATCGGCCATAGGAACGACACAAGTGAGCGTAGTGAGGTTTCTCTCCACTCTGTCAGCCTCTCCGTTTGGGGGTCCTCTCGTAGTTGTTGGTCCTCCTGCTGCTGTTGGTCCTGCCTCTCGTCGAGGACAATGCCGAGTCTTGGCAAAGTCTGTTGGTCGAACATGCCCCACATTTGTACAATAACAGATTCACAAGTTAGTACTCTATACACACATAAAAAGGATATATATGAAAATTAAAAATTTAATAAACTTTAAAATATATGTTACCTATCTCGCCATGCTCCTCGCCGGGAGGCACAGGCATGTTTGGGTCTTTGATGAAGCTGATCCCTACATAGGGTTAATTCTCGATCACCGGGATCTGACTATGGTGAACCTATTGGTTCACTATGTAAATATCCAATATAAATAGGACAATACGCAATAATCCATTTAAGGATAGTAAATAGATTTAATAATAATTGTATAAGAATGAATAAGATGATTACAAATGAGGAATGAGGGCTTGTATATATATCCCACATAGGGGTGCCCTTTCATAAGAGACATGGCCTTTCATATGTCATGTCTCTCCATAATTAATTATTACTTATTACTTATTTATATTTACATATTATATATATTTATGT
>JASDQU011027262.1:6282-21835 GCA_032191745.1 Picea mariana | reverse complement strand
GTATATACATTTATATAGAAAACAAAATGGGTATTCTAATATCATGGCATCTTCTAGCTCCCATGTAGCCTCATCTACTCCAAAGTTCTTCCATTGCACCTTGAAATGCATGATGGATTGATTCTGGAGCATTGTTTCTCTCCTGTCCATGATGAATTGATGTTCGGGATGGAATTCTCTCTCTAGTTACACCTGTATAATAGTCCAATCAATTACATGATTAGAGTCATGAACATATTTCCTTAACAAAGACACATGGAACACATTATGAGCTATAACAGTAGGTGGTAATGAAAATTGGTATGCTACTAGTCCCACTCTCTCTAGAAATTAAAATGGTTCACAATAGTGGGGTTCCAACTTAGCACACTTTCCCATTCTCAAGGAAATTCTCTTGGGTTTCACTCGAAGATAGACATGATCTTCCACTTTGAACTCTCTATGAGTTCTCTTGATTTCTGCATAACTCTTTTGTCTATCTTGAGATACCTTCAGATTTTTCCTTATCTTAACCATTGCATGTTCCACTTCCTTTAGAAACTTTGTTCCAAGGGTAATCTTGTCCACTGGACTATCCAACTGATTGGAACTCTGCACTTTCTCCCATACATAACCTCAAATGGGCTCATTTTCAATGATTCTTGGTAACCATTGTTGTAGGAAAACTCTTCCAAAGGTAGATATTCTTCCCACAGTTTGGGTTGATGCATAACATGCATCCTCATCATGTACTCTAGAATTTTTTTCACTCTTTTGGTCTGACCATCTGTTTGAGGATGGTAGGTCATGATAAACGCTAATTGCATTCCCAATCCTGTAAAAAAACTTTTCCATAAATTTGAAGTGAACTTAGCATCTCTGTCTGAGATTATGGTCTTAGGCATACCATGCAATATGCAAATTTCCTTCATAAAAATGTTAGCAACATCTATGGATTTGAAGTAGATTTAATGGGAATGAAGTGAGCTTCCTTGCTCAACTTGTCTACTACAACCATGTTTACATCAAATTGTTTGATTGTTTTTGGTAAATCGGTAATAAAGTCTATGGAAATGGTTTCCCATTTCCATTTCAGAATAGGAAAATGCTACAATAGCCTAGCATGATGTTTGTGCTCCACTTTCATATGTTGACACTCCAGGCACTTAGTGATGTACTGAGCAATGTCCTGCTTCATTCCATTCCAATAGTGCATTTGTCTTACTGCTATCACCATTTTCTGGTAACCAGGATGACCTACATATGGTCTCCTGTGGAACTCCTCCATAACCAGGTGCCTCAAATATGTTGAAATAGGAACATATATAATGTTGTTATACATTAACAAGATATCATCCCCAAGATGATATTCTTTATACTTCCTTTCACTAGGTTTTTGTTGTAACCCTTTTCTTACTTAATTGAAGAATTCATCTTCCTGGAAGAGGGTTTTAATCCTCTACTTGACATCAGATTCTCCTACACTTGTTGTTGCTAAGTTACAACTTGTACACTACAATTGAGTGCATCTGCCACTCTATTCTCATTTCCTTTTATCTGTTTGATCTTGAAATCAAATTCATTGATCAGTTCCATCCATTTGGCTTGTCTGGCATTCAAAATCAACTGGTCAAATCGATACTTCAGACCATGGTGGTATATCATTAGGAAAAACCTTCTCTCAAGTAAGTAATGTCTCCACATCTTCAATGCATGCACAATTGTTACAAGCTACAGATCATGGGTAAAATAATTATGCTCATGCTCATTGAATTTTCATGATTCATAGAAAATCATTTTTCCTTCTTGAATAATAACTCCACCAAGTCCTTCTTTGCAAGCATCAGTGCAAACCAAAAAATATCTCTCATGGTCTACAATCTTCAAAACATGGGCATTAGTTAAGAGAAGCTTCAACTGCTGAAATTTGGCTTCACATTCTGGTGACCACACAAATTTCATTCCCTTCATTTGTAATGAAGTAATTGGGTTACCAATATTGTAAAATACCTTTATGTACATATTGAAATACCCAACCAATCCCATAAAATATCTTACTTCAATTACATTCCTAGAGGTAGGCCAATCCATGATTTCCTTGATCTTTTTGGGATCTACCACCACTCCTTATGTTGAGATTATGTGGCCTAAATACTGGATTTCCTTTTGAAAGAAGTCACATTTTATAAACTTAGCATAAATTTGGTGCTCTCTCAACACCTTTAGAATTATTCTAAGGTGATATTCATGCTCTTCTCTACTCTTGGAGTACACCAAAATTTCATCCACAAACACTAGGACAAGCTTGTCTAGATACTTGCTAAGAACACTATTCATTAAACACATGAATGTGGCTGGTGCATTTGTAAGCCAAAATGGAACTACTAAAAACTCATAGTGTCCATACCTCATTCTAAAGGTCATCTTGTGGATGTATTCATCCTTAATTATGACTTGATGATATCCAGACCTCAAATCAATATTTGAGAAGATTTTCGCTCCTATGAGTTGGTTAAATAGATCATATTCCCTGGGAAAAGGATACTTATTCTTAATGCTCATATTATTTAATGTCCTATAGTCAATACACAATCTCAATATACCATCCTTATTCTTCAAAAATAGGGCTAGTGCTCCCCATGGGGAGACACTCGACCTGATGTCACCTTTATGTTGGCATGGTTACAGGTAGATTGTGCTTTTCATTGATGGAAAGAACAATATTGATGTTGGTAGGATTACAGGTAGAGTGTTCATTGCAAGAACAACAACGAAGACACTACAGAGATCAAATCTCGAAAAGAAGCGTAAGATTAGGAGGAGAAGAGAATAGTATGCAGAGACGAGAAAGCTCAGAAGAGATAGTGCATAGTTTCACGTAGAGCGAAAGTGTGCACCAGGGATGAGGGTAAATTTTGCCAAAGCTCAGGAGATATGGTGTTCTGAAATGCACAAATGAGATCCCATACATGAGGACTCACATAAGGATCAAAGGTCGAGGCCTTTGACACTTAGAAATTATTCCAAGTCGGGAGGATGCGTAAGCTCAAAATGAGGAGTGACAGTGGTTGTTGGAGCACCAATCCCGAATACCCGATGGCTGACAGATCAGAGTCTAGATAGAAAGAGCGTGCAGAGGAGGATATTAGACCTTAGCCATCAGATAAGATCGTGATGAGATCTAAACCATTGGATCCAGAGGACACGTGGCGAGAGATCAACATTTAGCTGACTCGCAAGATGGAGAAGTCAAAGGTGAGAGTAGTAGGAACTCGTGATATGAGAAATCGCAAAATGATCTAAGCCATTGGATCCAGAGGACATGTGGCAAGAGATCAACATTTCAATGACTCATGACTCGGAGAAGTCAAAGGTGAGACTAGTAGGAACTCACGATATGAGAAATGATCTGAGCCGTTGGATCTAGAGGACACGTGGCGAGAGATCATCATTTCGCTGACTCGTGAGCTAGAGAAGTCAAAGGTGAGAGTTGTAGGAACTAGAGATATGTGAAGTCATGAAATGATATGAGTTTTCTGATCACCGAGGATATGGACCGTTGATCTAATATGAAGTCTGAGCCCATGATATTGATCACAACTTTTGATCATAGGGAGAGATCTCGATCATTGATCTGATGTGAAGCATTTCAGAGTTTCGCGAGTTGGGAGTTTCGAGGGAAACTCATAGAAGGAGTTTGTGATATGCGAAATCCCAATGCACCCCTCTTGTTTAGCCCCTGGTCATAGCTAGTGGTCACATCAACAGAAGAGAAAGGAAAGAGATAGCATTGATAGGCTCCACTTCGGAGTTTCGTGAGTTGAGAGATTCGAAGAAACTCACAACAGGAAATTGCAAAACACGAAATCACGGTTTTATCGCAGCCATCGATCAAAGGGAAAGATCTAGACCGTTAGTCTGATATGGAGTATTTCAGATTTCGCAAGTTGGGAGATTCAAGAAAACTCATAGAAAAATATTGTGAAACGTGAAATCGCAAAGCACCCTAGTGCATGGCCCCAGGTCATAGCCAGAGGTCACATGAAGGAAGGGGATTAGAAGCCAAATAAGCCATATTTGACTGGTCATAACTACCAGAACACAGTGATTTCATCTACCAGAGAATTTGAAGAATCTCAGGGGATCGCCAGAGGAGATGAAGAATCTCGAGGTATCTGTCAGTGGAATGAAGACTCAGAATAGCGATGATTGACAGATGGAAAAGATTAAGAGACTGTAGCTTCCAGAGAATCCAAAGAGTCTCATCATAACAACCATGGATGAAAAATAGACTAAGTGTAATCACCAGAGGGGACGAAGAGTTAGGTGTATTATCTGGCAGAGGACTAGGCATTATAAATATACGCAGAACAAGGAAGAGGATATTGCTTCTATTGAGAGTAATTTCACACGAGGAAAAAGTATGTTGTGGGCAGTAGATGAAATGCACAGAAGAGGCATAGCGCATATAATGGATATGGCACACATATCATAAAATAAAGGAGAACAGAAAGCGCAAGTGGGGCAAGCAGAGAGACACTAATGTTATCACTCCAAGAAACTCTTTGGGGTTGTAGGCCAAAGATGCTTGGTAACTTAACATATGAATAGGTTTATGATTATGTTGGGATAAAATGGGATAACTGACCTACTAAATCATATCAAGACAGTCAAAGAATATATAATCGGATGAGACAGTGCTTTCAAGAATCAATGATCAGATGAATAGCATAACAATGAAGAATACTATACTTACTAACCAGATCACACATGTGATGGGTCAGATAAGATAGTGCAGGTATGACTATTAAATCAAGCTTATGAGTTGACCAATGAGATGACAGTCATTGGCAACTAAGAAAAACTTGAATCAAAGTGAAGATTACCATTAAATCAAACTATGAACTGACTAATGAGATGACAGTCATATTGCAGTTAAGATAACTTGAATAAAAGCATAGAAGAAGTAAGAAATGACAATCTGATATTAATAGAGAAAGAAGACGGTGATTTCTATTACATATCTATGAAAGTCTATTACAAAGAAGCATGGTATTGTATCCATAATTCCCTCAGTCCTATGATTGAACCCCACCCTTTGTTCATCTTATATCCTTAGCTTTATAGCTTTACAATAAAATATTTAGATCCTAGAAGAATGGATCAAACTTGCTAAAGATAGAAAGTCAAAACAATTTTTACAAAAATAAAGGAAATGAACCTAGAAAATAGGTCAATTCCTTATTTCATGGTCTTCATATCATCTAGAAACTCTGTGCTGTGCAAGAAAACCTTCCAAGGTTGTTTGATATCTTTTGATGAAGATAAATTCGAATTTGCCAAATATAGATAAAATGTTGATTCATTGCCCTTCAAAATAGGTGTCAAATCAACTTGAACACCTCCTCTAAATCCTTTGCATCAAAAGTGAATCTTAGATTGGACATTATAATTCAATATCTATCTTTAGAAAGAGTTTTCAAGAGATTTGACTGAGTAAAACTTCGATCTGGGCAAAAATACACCTTCGCTGCCTGTCTCAGGTTTCACCAGCTATTTCATCTTAAGATTTGCTAATTAGATGGTGAAAGCTTTGCTTTTCATCAACTAACTGGTTATAATTCTGCCTTCTGGACTGGTGAAAGTTCTGTCTTGGTCAAAAATGAAACCTTTCATCATTCTGATCTTCAATTCTTCTCCTTTGGGTCTTCTGCATCTTGAGCGGGGTTTGGATTATTTACTTCAGTCAATAGACTGCTACAAGATCCTCGCCCATCTAAAAGAGGGTACTGGTGTTCACTATAGCTCCTTCATCATTGATTTGATTTCTCCTTTTACTATTCCTTTCCTGTCCATTAAATGTTAAACTACAAAACAATGGAAAAGAAGGAACATATATTTAAATATCTGAAACAAATGAGATCATGTAGTTTCTCTGATAGTTGTCTTTTTTATCAATGAACTGTCATGTTTTATCAAGGTGGAGAAAACTCCACTCCAAACTCCTTCATCAAGTGAGTCCTCAATTCCATAGCGTCCTTTCCAGAGCCAACCTTTACAGAGTCTGGTTAACCCACCATCATTTGTCTACGAACACAATTCTGCAGGGGCACCCAAATGAATCTCCCAGGCCTCAACATACCTTTCATTAGAAGCTGACTCAACAATAAACCTTAATGTTGCATGTTGCTCAGGTGTACAGTCATAGAACTTCACAGAAAGTGATGGATCTAGCTTTGAAGAAAATAAGTTCTCCACGAAGCTATTTCCAGCAAGATGATCGATAATAAAAGTGGAGTGTTTTTTCCCTGAATTTAGACCCTTCTAAATTCAAACCTTGAAATCTTTAAGGCGATATGATTCATCTAAGAAGCAACAAGTTCTCGATGCAAATCCACCTGTTCATAATTATTTCTCGTGGCCATATGCTTTCAACTTGTCAAACGTTCAAAAAACCACTGCTATGTAGATTGGTGGATGACTATATATGCATTCTCTGCCTGCAAATCATGATTTTGGCAACCATCTATTTAATATTTATTTATTTCTACTCAGAGATCGGATTCCTCATGTATCTGATGTTTAAATCCTTTCCCCTTTAATTGTGTCGGCGTATAAATAGCTGGTGAGATAACTTGACGCTCTATTATCTGCACCTATCATATTGTTGTCAAATGCTCATAACCCTAGTTTATTCTCAGGGAATCTGCATATTGTGACTGTGTGTTTTATTTATTGAAGAGATTCAATTCCACATGTATTGGGATTATGTATCTTACAGTTCTTTTTAAAATACACCAAGACTTATATTGATATAAGGATAGGTGTGGACAGGACATGGAGCTTGGCGCTAGGCTTGAATGTTGCGTTGTATATTGTATGTCTTGGTTTGACCTATCGACATGGCATATGAATCAGGATTATGAGTTAACTCGTGGCTTGGACTTGTGGCTTGGCTCATGGGCCCCCAATATTTTGGTTTAAAAATAAAAACATAAGCCTGAGAGTTAGCTTTAAATTTGTTTAGAAACAAATGTTTAGGCTTAGGTAAAAACATATAGAGCTTAAAATATGAGTAGACTAGGACATAGGGCATAAAAGTATAGGGCATGATTAAAGCTTTAGGTCAATTTTCACACACCACAAGAATATAAACATAAAAAGGCAAAAACTATGGTTTAGGCTATGTATCAATTAAGAAATATTGACAAGATGTATTTATGAAATGCAGGTTGAAGACCGAATAACAAAGGCTTGGAAAAATCATGATCAATGAGAGTTGATAAGGAAACAAGAAGTTTAAGACACTAGCCAAAGGCTAATAAGAAAAATGGGTGAAACAGAGAGAGAGAGAGATAAAAATGCTCTCAAAAACCAATGCATTTTGATCGCTAACAACTGGCTCCAACTGGGATGGAGACTTCCTTGCGAGGTTTCCAAGAACCTAGTAGTTCTAGTCGCCTTTACCATTGGGCTATGGAGTCATCTAGCCTGTGCAACTGTTCCTCTGCAAACCTGCAGCCTGCCTGTAGCTTGCTTGTAGCCTGCCTATAGCCTACACTGCTTATTCATTGAAATCAACAGCCAATAACTGAAAAGTTTAATGCTCATTGAGTGAGCTTATTCTCTTCTACTCCTACACAAACCAATTGTATTGCCTCTTATCAAGTGAAGTGATGCTTCCAATGAAGCCATGTAAGAAAATGATTTACTGACATCATGCTAGATCTTGACCCGAGAAACAATGGAAGCCATATCATGCAAAAAAGAGGTTTGAACAGATGATAAAGACAATCTTCTTCTGACAAAACTATTTTAACATCCATGTTGCTCATAGACTCTAAATAGTCAGCAAAAGGGTCATCAAATTCACAAAGCAATACCTCTTTGGACTGTTGATCCAGCCTTTACTAATCTCACTGTTGAATGCAGGCTGCTCGAGATCTGTTGGAGAAACATATAAGATGGACTGTTGATCTGAACTTTTTAGCTCATTATCTTCCTCATTGTATCTGATGCAATCTTCCTGATGTTCTAGCTGAAGATTAGACAATCCTTGCAAATCTGGAAACTCTAAGCTGCCCTCATCATCCTCTACTTCATGTGTGCTGCAAATTTCCAGTTGTTGTAAATCTTGAAACTGAGAGATACCATTAGGATCTGTTGTGGATTCAAAACTGTCATACGCTGATATGATAATCTGCTCATCATTTTTCAATTTTTCAAAGGAGGCAATCTGATCTTTATGACAACCTAAAATAACAGATGCATTTGGTACCATGTTAAAAGCATCTATATGTTGATTAACATCCTGAATATCATTAATATCTTGGTTATAATGAAAGATGTTCCCTATTGCAGTAATATCTTGATAGCTATTATTAACCACAACGTGCATACATCTCTGATCACCTCTTTGCTAAAAAGTAGAATTAGATAAAATTTTAGTAGTCAACAATCCTTCACAAGAGTTAAAGTCTTCTTCCTCATCAATATGTTTATCAAATATGGGAACATCAAGAACAATTTCAAATGATAGAGATGAAGATTCTTGCATAGAGTCATCAGCAATAGGATCTTGAAATAGATTTGAAAAAATATCACCTTTTACCTCATCATATTCATCCTTCTCATCTGACATTGACATGTAAGGTACATAAGGAGAAATATAATCCTCTTGCTGTCCTTCTTGGAAATTAGATGTTTTCTGAAAATGTTGTTCTTCATAGTTACTACCACTTCTCTTGATCTGCAAATCTGAAAATTGTGGGATAGCTTTACTTATTTCAATGGATATCTGACCAACAGAAAGCTGATCATTTCCATGTGTATCTAGAGAACATTCAGCTCCTTTATAATCCATTTCTAGTTTATGTTGATATGAAAGTGCATCATCATAAAGATCATTAGAGATATGATGTAGATGATGAGGGAGATATTCTTCTATATTTACATTTTCAACCTGAGAATGCAATTCATATTCTTCACATCAATTATTGAATGCAAACTCATCTGAATAGTACCTTTTACAATGTTTGAATACTTGGTGAAAATCCTTTAAGGATGAAATACCAGAAGGAGGTAAAGAGAAATACCACTGACGTGCATCACCATACAAAGAATGCATGAACATCTTCACGCTGTAGGTCTAGTAGATCCATGCATTCATGAAATTTGAGGAGATGCTTTGCATATTGTCTTCTTTGTTCTCTCTGAAGATAGGCAGAAAATCTCCCCTTTCTGACATATTAGGTACTGGATGTGGGAAACCAGGAACTGAAGAGAAGTCAAGAGGTGCAAACCTCTGAGCCAAAATAGCAACAAATTCTTTTGACATTTGAATATCGTGGAGTCGCCATTGAATTCGTCCTTCATGGAGTCGCCACTGAATTCATCCTTCATGGAGTCGCCAGATAGATGATTACAACCATAATAGTGTCCAGGCTTTGTCTATCATCAATGTTGGATCTGTGTCATCTCCCAAGGAAGCTAAGCTTCAATCTCCTCTCCCCGACAACGGTGCCAATTTGTCATCACTCCAAGAAACTCTTTGGGGTTGTAGGCCAAAGATGCTTGGTAACTTAAAATATGAATGGGTTTATGATTATGTTGGGATAAAATGGGATAACTGACCTACTATATCATATCAATACAGTCAAAGAATATATAATCAGATGAGACAATGCTTTCAAGAATCAATGATCAGAGGAATAGCATAATAGTGGATGGAGAATACTATACTTAATAACTAGATCACACATGTGATGGGTCGGATAAGATAGTGCAGGTATCACTATTAAATCAATCTTATGAGTTGACCAATGAGATGACAGTCATTGGCAACTAAGACAAACTTGAATCAAAGTAAAGATTACTATTAAATCAAGCTATGAATTGACTAATGAGATGACATTCATATTGCAGTTAAGATAACTTGAATAAAAGCATAGAAGAAGTAAGAAATGACAATATGATATTAATAGAGAAAGAAGACTGTGATCTATATTACATATCTATGACAGTCTATTACAAAGCAGCATGGTATTGTATCCAGAATTCCCTCAGTCCTATGAATGAACCCCACCCTTTGTTCATCTCATATCCTTAGCTTTATAGCTTTACAATAAAATATTTAGATCCTATAAGAATGGATCAAACTTGCTAAAGATAGAAAGTCAAAACAATTTTTACAAAAAGAAAGGAGATGAACCTAGAAAATAGGTCAATTCCTTATTTCATGGTATTCATATCATCTAGAAACTCTATGCTGTGCAGGAAAACCTTCCAAGGCTATTTGATATCTTTTGATGAAGATAAATTCAAATTTTCCAAATATAGATAAAATGTTGAATCATTGCCCTTCAAAATAGGTGTCAAATCAACTTGAACACCTCCTCCAACTCCTTTGCATCAAAAGTGGATCTTAGATTAGACATTATAATTCAATATCTATCTTTAGAAAGAGTTTTCAAGAGATTTGGCTAAGTAAAACTTCGATCTAGGCAAAAATACATCTTCGATGCCTGTCTCAGGTTTCACTAGCTATTTCGTCTTAAGATTTGCTAATTAACTGGTGAAAGATTTTCTTTTCATCAGTTAATTGGTTAAAATTCTGCCTTCTACACTGGTGAAAGTTCTATCTTGGTCAAAAATGAAACCTTTCATCTTTCTGATCTTCAATTCTGCTCCTTTGGGTCTTCTGCATCTTGAGCGAGGTCTAGATTATTTACTTCAGTCAATAAACTGCTACAAGATCCTTGCCCATCTGAAAGAGGGTACTGGTGTTCACTATAGCTCCTTCATCATTGATTTGATCTCTCCTTTTACTATTCCTTTCCTATCCATTAAATGTTAAACTACAAAACAATGGAAAAGAAGGAACATATATTTAAATATCTGAAACAAATGAGATCATGTAGTTGCTATGATAGTTGTCTTTTTGATCAATGAACTGTCATGTTTTATCAAGGTGGAGAAAAATCCACTCCAAACTCCTTCATCAAGAGAGTCCTCAATTCCATAGCGTCCTTTCCAGAGCCAACCTTTAAAGAGTCTGGTTAACCCACCATCGTTTGTCTATGAACACAATTCTACAGGGGCACCCAAATGAATCTCCCAGACCTCAACATACCTTTCATTAGAAGATGACTCAACAAGAAACCTTAATGTTGTGTGTTTCTCAGGTGTATAGTCATAGAACTTCATAGAAAGTGATGGATCTAGATCTGAGGAGAATAAGTTCTCCACGAAGCTATTTCCAGCAAGATGATCAATAATAAAAGTGGAGTGTTTTTTCCCTGAATTCATACCCTCCTAAATTCAAACCTTGAAATATTTAAGGCGATATGATTCATCTGAGAAGCAACAAGTTCTCGACACAAATCCACCTGTTCATAATTCTTTCTCGTGGCCATATGCTTTCAACCTATCAAACCAGGGTGGCAGGGTGGTGCAAGGGAGAACTGTTGTTCTTTGTTATACAGGTCGGTTCCTATGTGAATGGAAGTTGGTGCTTCCATCCAATTGGTGCTGGAACACTTAGGGAGTTGGTACTTCCTTCTAGTGGGTGCTAGAGAAACCAAGTAGTTGGTGCTTCCTTCTAGTAGGTTCTAGAGAAAGCAGAGAGTTGGTGCTCTCAACAAGTTGCAGCTTGCAAAATAGAGGTTGTAGCCTCAAGAGGAGTTGGAGCTCATAAGTTTGATAATGTAAAGAAAATAAAGATTACTTATCATATCAAGAAGAAGAGGTTTTTCCATTTATGGGTTTCCTCAGGAAATATCCATCTCTGTATATTTCATATGTCTGATTGATGTTGTATATTCTATTGCTTACCTTCCTGCATTATTGTGATTGTCATTGAGTGATTTGTAAAGAGTTTAAAATAAGCATAATTGTTTAAGCACTAGAACAAATGATTCACCCCCCTGTCTCAGTTGTTCAACAATTGGTATCAGAGCCAACCCCTTTTATCTAAGGGTATATCCTAGAGCTTAAACATGACTAGCCATGAAGGAACTTCAACCAACAAGGCCCCTCTATTCAATGGAACAAACTTTGCCTTCTGGAAATTTAGGATGAGAACCTACATAATGGCTTTAGGTGCAGATTTCTGGGATGTGGTAGAGACTGGTTATGTAAAGCCAATTATACTAGATAATAAGGATGACAAGCTAGAATTCAGCTTCAACGCTAAGGCTATGAATTCTATTCTAAGTGGGCTTATAGAAGCAAAATTTGTAAAAGTTATGCACTTAGAAACTGCCAAAGAAATGTGGGACAAACTCATCAGCAGTGATGAAGGTAATGAGAAGGTAAAGGACACCAAGCTTCAAACCTACATAGTACATTTTGAACAACTAAAGATGAAAGAGGATGAAACTGTTGGGAAGTACTTTCTAAGAGTTGAAGAACTAGTAAATGCAATGAAAACACTTGGTGAAAAAATTGAGGAACCCTCTTTAGTTCAGAAAATTTTGAGATCTCTGCCAGATAGGTTCAACCCAAAGGTCTCTTCTATAGAAGAAATTAATGATCTAAAAGCTTTGGATTTTGATCAAATTATAGGAATGTTGACTTCATATGAAATGAGTATAGTTAAAGATAAACCCACCTCCAGAGAAGCATAATTTAAAGAAGATAAGAATGAGGATTTTGGACCTGATGAAATTGAAGAAAAATTTGTGAGAAGAATAAAGAAAGGATCAGGCAAGTACCAAGGAAAATTGCCCTTCAAATGTTTTAATTATGTAAGGATAGGTCACTTTGCATCTAAGTGTCCACACAAGAAGAAGGACCAGAACTCTAAAGGTGAAGAGAAGTATAAATCCAAGAGATTTGATAAGAAGAAAATTTTATGTGTAAACAATGATGATTCTTCAGGAGATACAGATAGTGATTCTAATGGTGAAGATAAGGTTAATGACTTTGTTATTATGGCCAAAGAGTATTATGTTAATAAAAACACATGAAGTGATGTTAATGATGAAGAATTTGTGGTTGATATGGAAGGTGAACTAATCAGTGCCTTAGAAGAGATTGATAGACTCAGACTCGAGAAGAGAAAACAAAAACAATTGTTGATGCAGTTTGAAAAGAATGCAAAAAAAACTGATGAAGACTTTGCCCTGCTAAAGGTGGAGGTAGAAGAGGTAAATAAAATAGAGGACATTTTGAAACAACAGTTATTAGAGAAGAAAGAAATATGTGAAGCCTTGGAAGAAGAGGTAGTAAAAACTAGAAAAGAGATGGAGAAGTTCAAAGCATTGTATCTCCAAAATCTTCCAAGCATTAAAGCCTTAGAAGGATTAACCACCATTCTGAATCAACAAAGGAATCCAAATTTGAAAAATGGTTTGGGTTATGAAGAAGGATCAAGTTGTATTCAGCCAAGAAACAAAGAATCCATCAAGTTGGTCAAGTATACATTCATTGAAAACAACAAATATGGAGAAACAAAGGAATATAATCAGCCACCAAGGAAGAGTGAAAGAAAAAGTGCCAGAACTGAATCTGTAGAACAAAGAAACCGACCTGCTCAAAGAAGGCAACCATTTTCCAGGTACAAAGGATTTTTCTATGGATATTATTTTTTCTTTTCTAACTTTGGTCACAAAGCTATAAACTGTTCTTTAAGATTTAGATAATAGCAATCAAAACACTCAAGGAATAGATATCTGCTGCAACAAAGAATGAGACAACCAAGTAACAAACAATCATAGACTAAAAATCATGTGATGGTAGGAAAAGGACACAATTTAAGCATAACAACCGTTATGATCCCTTATTTAATGAACCAGAATGTTACACCTACCATAATTATGGACATAAAGCTGCAAACTGTCGCTTACAGAACTGTGAATCATATCTGACTCCCTCTGCTGAAAACATCAAGGTTTGGAAGAATAAAGAAAATGACAAGTGTGGGTTAGTGTTGTCAGCTCAAAGACAAACTAACCCCTGGTATATTGATAGTGGGTGCTCCAAACATATGACAAAAGACAAAAGTAAGTTTCTGTCTCTAAGTGAAAGAAAATCAGGAAATGTAACCTTTGGAAATGATGTTCCTGGTAAAATCAAGGGTAAAGGGATGGTGAGTTTGAGTAATGGTAAAGGAAAATCCTAGGATGTTCTTCTTGTAGATGGGTTGAAACATAATTTTCTTAGTGTAAGTCAACTGTGTGACAGAGGATGTGAAGTGGTGTTCACTTCCAAGGATTGCAAGATAAAGTCTATAAACTCAGGACAAGTGGTGGCTAAAGGAATAAGGACGGATAATAATGTATATGTTCTGAAAGAAGATAGAGAAGAGTGTCATCTAAGAAAACATGATGAAATATGGTTATGGCATAGGAGACTTGGAAATCTAAACTTTGATCAATCAAGCTCAAAAATCTTGAGGCAGTAAAATATCTTCCAAGAATATCAAAGCCACACGACTCTGTGTGTAAACCTTGCCAAGTAGGAAAGATAACCAGGACTTAGTTTAAATCCAAGAGCTCTACTTCAACAGAGAAAGCACTCCAATTAATTCATATGGATTTATGTGGACCATCAAGATAGGAAGGCATAGGGAAGGAAAACTACTTTATGTTGATCATTGACGATTACTCTAGACTTGGGTTTCTTTTCTCAAAGAAAAAGCTGAAGCATTTGAGAAATTTAAAATATTTAAGGCTTTAACTAAGAATCAAATAGGTAAGAGGTTAAAGGCAGTAAGATCATACAAAGGAGGAGAATTTACGTCAAGTGATTTTAAGGAATTCCGTGATAAAAATGGGATCAAGAGAGAATACACAATCCCAGGAACTCCACAACAAAATGGAGTAGTTGAGAGGCAAAATAGAACAATGCAGCAAATGGTCAGGTCAATGACAAATGAGAAGAACATTGGTCAAACCTACTGGGTAGAAGAAGTACACACAACAATCCATGTTCTTAACAAATCCCACCTCAGACCACACAGTGACAAGACACCTTATGAATTCTGGTATGGGAGACCTGCTTCAATCAAACACTTCAAAGTCTTTGGGAGTAAGTGTTACATAAAGAATAATAATGAGAACCTTGGAAAGTATGATGACAGGGCTGATGAAGGCATCTTCTTAGGGTATGCTACAAACAGTAAAGGATACAGATTCTATAATAAGGGGCTGCATAAATTGGTTGACTGTATTGACATAAAAGTTGATGAAGGAGTCCTAGTATGAGAGGTGAACAACAATGAATCAACAATAGAGGATATAGATGAAGTTGAAGCTAAACAGGTCCAAGAATCAGAACAATAATACTTTGAGTCATTGAAGATGCAAATAATTAGGCAGACTCAAATCAATAGACAACATCAAATTCTTCCTCCAGAATTACTCAAAAGAATCATCCTGCAAGTCAGATAATTGGTGAGAAAGACAAAGGTGTACAAACTAGGAGAAGGATAATAAAAAACACCGAGCGATCACATATAGCCTTCATATCCATGGTGTAACCTAAGAATTTTAATGAAGCCAGTGAATATGTAAACTGGTTAAAATCAATGAATGAGGAACTGGACCAGATTGAAAAGAATGACACTTGGGAA
>JASDQU011027261.1:1894-19091 GCA_032191745.1 Picea mariana | reverse complement strand
TGATTGATGGGAAAAATACAACAGAGCCTCTGCCGCTTAGGGATCCATAAATCATTGACAGCCTTTGATCCTCAAATATGCAATATATTCAAATAACAAGAAATATAAACAAAATAGTTACAATCTAAAATCACAACTCTCATGAGTCTCCAATAGTGGTAATGCTTACAATCCTAAAATGCCCACAGGCTTACAAATGAACACACATGAAAACTGCCTGCTACATCTCTCTCTAGCCTCTCTTGGCTCATGAATCCCACACCTCTCCTAAAGAGATCTCCTTCCTTAAATGAAAAATAACATCCAAATAACCTTAGGAGGTTGAATCCCATCTCCTCCATTGGATTCTAAGCCTTGGAGATAGGTGGCAACAATCAAAGAGACAAAAATCCAACAAACTGCTAATTTTCAGGAATTTGTTGGAAGTCATTAATAAATTGTTTCCACCTCATGCATGAGGCATTTTATGGAGATAAATATTAGGTGTAGGTGTCCCTTGACATATACCTGATCGTTGAGAAGCCATTCAAATCCTCTTTGACAGGTGGCAACCTCCCAACAAGGAAAATACCAAAACCGTGACCACTACAGGAAATTAGGTAGCGCCGCTGTAAAACAATAGGTAGTGCCACTTCCATGTCTAATATCTCTCAAAACGTACCACATTTTGAAAAACGGAGAGAGTTTTTTGTTATTTGGAATGTTATGAACAAAAACCTCCTCCGGGTTTCAAAAATACCTTCTCAATTGTTCAAAATCCAAGTTTCAAGTTAGTGACTCAAAACTGGTAAAATAACTCTGCACAATTTGTTTTCTGCTAGAATTTGGGTAGCGAATTTAGGTAGCACCCACCTGTGTGTCTACGTGCGATTGGGTAGCGCAAACCCATGAGTGATTTTGATTGTTGAACTTGGATATTCAGCATAAACCAATATAATTTCAATTTTCCCCAAAATAAATAAAATATCCCATAACAATTGTATTCATTTGCCAAAATGAATAATGAAGGATTTATGCAAAGTTGAGGCATAAATCAATCTTGTGCTAATAGATACAACAGTCATGACGATGCAATATTTGGCTGACACCCCTTTTCCTTTAGGGGTTGATGCATCCTTTGACCTTGTTGTCTCGCATCCCGTTCAACCAGTGGTCGTGTCGATGCAATATTTGACAGACACCTCTCCTATGTTTGGGGGTAATGCATCTCTTGGACTTGTTGTCTCACATCTTTTTCATCCAATGGTCGTGTCGATGCAATCTTCGACCGAAAACACTCCTATTTTCGGGGGTGTCACACCTCTTGACCTTGTTGTCTCGCATCCTATTCAACCAATGGTTGAGGAAGTGGTTGTATCAATGCAATCTGTTAGAGAAATATTCCTCCCCAGAAGATATGTCATATCATATATATTCATATATATTCACATGTAAAACTATAAGAAAGATAAACTCTTCGATTTAGTTGTCATGTGATGTTGTAAAATATTCAATCCTCGTGTCCATGTATTTCAGCTTTACTATATAATATTATTCTTTTTCAAACCCATGACCATAGGTAATGGTTGAGCCATTTACTTTTAATGGTGGCCAATACTTAAATAATTAGGTAATGGTTAAGCCATATACTCCTAGATCAAATTCACACTAATTTTTATAATCATGACCAATACTTAACTAATTCTCATTTGATTTTAGACACCAAAACATGCTTCAAGATTTAAAATATTCATTAACTTCTTACCCATAAATCACTTTGTTGGAGATGTAATTATTAATAGCACTAGACCTACTTAACTAATCCTCATTAGATTTTAAACACCAAAACATGATTTGAGCTAAGATATGTCATATCATATATATTCACATGTGAAGCAATCAATAAGGACCATCCAATTCCTACAGGTACACTATCCTATTAATGACTAAATATTTCAATCAAAAAAATCATTTAATCCCAATGCCTAATTCATTGACTGATAACATTAACCACTATTACATGATGTCAATGGATAAAAGTTTTTGTAGACAATAAATGCAACCAACTTTGTTTCAGTTGAAAATTCATCCAATAATAATAGAATAATAAGAGAAGTAAGAGTAATGTGCTGAGAATAAAAGGAAGTTTGAAAGCATATGAGACCATGTTAAGGGAATGATGAACTTCAATCCAACTCTGTTACAACCAACTCTGTTTTAGTTGAAAATTTACCCAATAATAAGAGTTCAAAGACATGACAAAGTTAAGAAGTTTTTTAAAAATAGTCATTATAATTATAGGTCCACCAAGCATCATTGTGATCAACATCACATAGGTTGAATCAGATTCACATGTGTAGAAAATAGAAAAATAGATTGTGTTATCTTCAAAAATAAAAAATTATTATGCCACTTAGATAAATTGCACTTACACATCATAAACAATATATTTCTCTTGCACCATCATAAACCATATACACCATCATAAACCATATAGACCATTTAGAAAAGAACTTAATGATCCACATACCAAAACATTTTTTCAACATAATCTCAAAGATCAAGCACTATTGATATTTTGAGTTTAAAAAATAACATATATATACTAAAATCATGTTTGCACTAACTACACTTCCAAATACACATAAGTTCCAGGAGGCTTATAGGATAATAACATGAAAATTATACCATTCATATATCATCAAAATCATAGGAAACCAATATATTGTTCTAAAAATCTACAAGTTTAATGATCAAACTCAACTTTTTGCTTCTTCCATTTTTATGGAGCCTCCAATATTTTTGGATTATGAGCCATTGTTGACTCCTTACAAATAGGTATATAGTCATGTAGTACTAGATTCATATCTGAAAAATAATATTTCACAAATAATATTTAAACAAATTAAATAAAATATATACTTGTTTAACATATAGTGTACACTTGTTTAAAATAATATTTAGATAAAAAAAATAAACCATCTCAAGCAAAATTGGCATACAAAAGGTGCTAAAGTCCCATCCTCAAACATTCATGCTCTCTTTCATGCTCCATGCATAGACATTACTGTAACAAGGAAGAAAAACCAATAATACATATTAGTATATACTTGTCTAAAATAATAAACATATAAATATTAAATACACGATGAGCAAGAATAACATACCCAACCGAAGTTCCATGGATATTTAAGGAGTTCCATGGATCTAAGATTATTGCTCTCTTTTGGTTCTACTCTCCATATTAAGCCATTCTTCCAAGAACATAAATCTTTAATTTTCTGCTATGGTTTAGATGTTCTCATATTATAATCAAATGCTCTTTAAAAAATTCCTAAATGATCTAAACTAAGTACGGTCATATATATAATATTTTTAAAGAGAAAAATTGGTGTGTGGTTGGTAAGCAATTAGTGTTCAGAGTTAGATTCACTTGGATGTATGCAGAAAACACAAATATGGATGTATTGAGTCATTCTTCAAAGACCATAAATATTTCCTCTTTCTACCGTGGGATGTAGATGTTCTCATATAATCAAATGCTCCTTCAAAAATACCTGCATCATGATCTAAACATAAATACGATCATGTACTTGACATATTTTTAAATCTAGAAATGTTGGTTTCTGGGTGGTATACAATTAAATAAGAGTTTGACAATACCCCAAGAAGGAATTCACTTTGTTCTTTGTGAAAGTTCACAAATATGGACATATTAAGTTGGATTCTTCCAAGAAGATAAATCCTTTTTTTTTTTTATATCTTTTCTGGGATAGATGTTCTCATATAATCAATTGCCTGCACCATGATCTAAACATAAGATCATATACAACATATTTTTAAACCTAGGAATGTTGGTTGGTGGTTAGTAAGAAACACATTAAGAGTTTGACAATACTAAGATCATGTACAACATATTTTTAAATCTAGGAATGTTGGTTGGTGGTTAGTAAGTAACAAGTTAAGAGTTTGATAATACCCCAAGAAGAAATTCACTTTGTTGTGTGCAGAAAACAAAACTATCCATATTATGCCATTCTTCCAAGAAGATAAATCTTTCCTTTTTCAGTTGTGGGATCGATGTCCTCATATAATCAAATGTTCTTTCAAAAATTCCGGCATCACGATCTAATCATAAGTAAGATAACGTATCTGGAATATTTTTAGCATATTTTTAAATCTAGAAAAGTTTGTGGTTGGTAAGCAATTAGTGAAGAGTTCAAGACAATACCCAAATAAATATGGGGTGGTTGAACCTTCCCCATTCTTTCCCCAAAGATATACCATTTTAAATGATGGTAAATTTATATAGGGATTGGTTGACTAACCATTCAATGAATAGAAAATGCTTAATTAAAATATTATATAAGGAATATTTGATCAACCAAGAATATTTGATCAACCAAAACTTTGATTTTGCTACAAGTGTATTTCAACTACAAATAAGCCACGGTTTTAAAAATAATGTTGAACTCTTTTTGCAAAAGAAATGTAGGAAAATGATATTGAATTTGTTCTGCGCATCTTACAAAAGGAAAGAAAAAGGGGACTTAAAAAGTTGTCTTACACATCTTTCAAAAGTAAAAAAATAGAAGGCACCTGCATTAAGTACAATCCATGTAGTTTTGGATAATTCCAAAGTATATATTATTCTAAACCATTGAAGTGGATGAAATAAATACAAGACAACTACATCATGTGCATATCTATAATGTAACCCATAAAATTTCAAAAAAGTAGAAAAATAAATTTAAGCATTCATGTGTATATAATAAAGTCCTCATAAAAACACACTAGAACTTACAAATTAAATGTACATTTACATGACCTAAGCATGATCATGTATGAACACATCCTTCTCCTATATGGATGCATCCTTCTCAGGCACTCTATTTGACACTCTCTTCTCCAAGTTGTCCTATAACACATTTGAAATTTACATATGTCCATAAAGGAAACTACTTACATAAATAACATTTTTAAATAATTTTTGATGAATTAAAATTAAATGATTAACAATTGAAATCATAGTTTTAAACTTCGAAAAATTCAATACCTATGATGTGCCAACCTCAATATCCTCCACCACACAAGAGGGTGGCATACCCATAGTGCGTAGAGACAACTACCCCCACCACGTTGAGATTTAAAAAATTGTATATTGTAAGACATTTTGCTTTTAAATTAATAATTTAAATGACATTGGAATTTTCATATTTAATGAAATATGTTTTGAACATGCAATTATACATGTTAACTCCCAACCTCTTGAAATTCTCCCAACATATGCGATGACAACTGCGATAAACCTATCAATGTGTTGGGAGATGGCAAGGGAATCCGTGAACAAAACAACTTTGAATTTTGGAGAAATGTGTTCACATTAATGGTGAGATATAATTTTTTTGGATTGATTCTTCAACAAGGTGTGGAAATTATACAAATGAAGTGTAGATATGGATATTTTAAAAAACATACCTGGTTCATCGCATCCAAATTTAGAGACGATGAATCAAGTCCCTTATTTAATGAGGAATCATTTAACATTTGACCAAACTATGATTAATGAACATGTAACACATCAATTATTTCTAACAATGAAATGATATGTATCTATATATAATAACAAGAAAAATATCCCTGAATGCATGGAAAATTTACAAACTATAACACATACTGGTACAATGTCTGATTCCTCATGCCTAATTAACTCTTTCCATCCACTGTGAATTTTTTTTGCATAAGCCTATAACTCTTCTACACTCATGAAATCTATTTCCTCATCCATCTTGTCAACAAAACACTCCCGAGCAGTGGATTTCACTCTCTATTGGTTCAAACCAATGTCAATACCATACAAAATGAATTCTAAATGATCTATGATTGCAATCCTCCCTTCCTTTCCAACTTGTGATGTGGCTTGCATCTCTACATGTGAAGAAAATGACACCACTAGGTGAGATACCAAAGGTGGTGGAGGCATAAAAAATAATGCATCTCGGTATGTCTCTTTTTGATCATATGTTAGACCTTTAACAACCCCATAATATTGAGATGGTAGGTTGGTATAATCTAGGTGCATTCCCAAAACAAAATCCACATAGAAAAGTTTATCAAAGTAAATTGGTACCTCATTATTCCATGGAAACCTCCCATATTCTACCAAGTATCTATTATAAAGATGTCTTGCAATGTTAGGGTTCTTGAAATGCAACACCTTCAACATCGATCTCTTTGGACCTTCCTTGAAATTGAACATTGAAATTTCCTCATGTTTTGAAACTCTGTTATGTACTAATTCCCATTTATCAGGGTCCATCACCTCCGACTTCCATCTCCTCATCAAATATATGAAGGTATCATTCATTGTACCAAGGTTATGATACACATTAATGAATTTTTGCAAAGAATGAAAAATTATCTCCAAGCTCTGCTTGCTCTCTACAGGGAGTTCCATATGCCTTAGATCATTCTCCAACTTTGCATGATGGGATGAGCATTTTTGGAGTGTCATTGCTTCAACATTTCCTTCCCATGGAAGCTCTTCACCAACATCTGAGGGTATTTTAGGATAAATCAGTAAATGCGGACATAAACTAATCTCCCTAGATCCACCTAGATCTAGAACAAAACAAGACAGAACATGGCGCTTTCCCTAGGATCTAATAATGAATTTACTATAAAACAAAAGATGAGAGACATACCTTTAACTGTCACTTCCTTATGTCTTTTTTGTTCCTATTTCACTCCGATGCTCTTGTGATATTGATCCTGCAGTGAGACACAAACTAACCAAAGTGAAAGTAGTAGAAGTATATTCAATGACAACCTATGCATATGATCAAGGAATTATGCAATAAAATAAATATAATTCTATGGGAAAGAAGCATGCCACTATATTATATTAAATAATAGGAAGAGAGATTATAACCAGATGCCTTGATGTCGTAAGGTTCCTCCCAGCAGTTCTTTGCTTCCCCCACACTTCTTGCTGCAAAAGATTTTGAGACTGTGTATCTGATATCTACTCACAATCTATCTTGACAAAGCAAAGTTCAAAGCCAATCTAACCAAGCTAACAATCTCAAGCCAAATTTCTAATCTCAAAAGCTCAAGAACTTTCCAACCCAATCAAGATAAATTTCTCCATGAGAGTTCCTCTCCTTTTATAAGATGAAGAAGATAAGATGAGGAGGTTAGGATGATCCTACTAAATTATGAAAGTCATTAAGATACAAACCATTCAGAATCCACCTCACCATAGAAGCTTATCCTTCTAGAATCATCGAGAAAATGCTCATTTTTTCCCATGTACGGAGGCCACCGCACCCTAGCTATAGTGTATCCTGCGGAAACTCTGCACCGTAGCTATAGAGCAAGGTGTAGAAATCAGGTATTTCCACACCCTACATATATAGCAGCCTACAGAAATCCTCCAAAATAGGGGTTTTACAAAGGAAAATACAACTTCTTCTCTTAGGGAAAGTTCTTCTCCCTTCTTTCTTTAGGAATTCAGGCTATTGACCCCTCTGAAGGAAACATATAGGTTTACATCATTAACGATCATAGGGATGACGAAAATAATGTGTAACAAAGAGCCCCCCAAAGTATGAAGTTAGAACATAGTGATAGCTGAAATACTTTGTCGAGTGTGTGTAGGGAACAAGGAACACGTCAGTCAGAAACTTGCCAACAAACAGGGAAATACAATACAATAATATATCATCACTGAGGTAGGCATTCCCATACTCAGAATACAAATGACTCAAAGCATAAATGCTGACATGCGAAGATCCATGTCAAGTAACACAGGTCATGGCCACCAAACATACACTGTGGATCCATGCCATTATGACTCAAATCTGAACATAAACACCAAAAATACACTGTGGATCTATGTTTAAAAGACTCAAATTCGAACATAGCCACAAGACATACAATGTGGATCTATGCAACAGTACAACCTGAATATACTCCAACACAACCTGAATCTATCAAAAAAGATCCAGGGTCTTCATCTCCACCACTCTATAGTACGAATCTAGCCATGTGATTACATATGCTGAAGTCGAACATGGTAGAAACCACTTGATTACCGGTCATTAATGAATACCGTTAACAAGTGCGAGGGAAATCACCATTAATGTCAATGAATCCCAAGGTACCTTAGTACAATCCAACGAATGTGAATAAATGAGCTGAAGTCGAGCATTTCTCGATCAGGGTCAATAATGAAAACCCACTGTCAAAAGTGAGGAAACCTTCCATTGAGGCATGGAAGTTCCAAGGTACCAATTAGTTTCTAAGTCTAATTCCTGGATAATGACTTGGAGTCGACAGGAAAAGACTCGTCACCGGAGGGCCTTAATGTATCCCACATCAATGACATGAAATGGGTAACAAGATTTCATGTAGATCATAGTAACAAGTGATTCAAGATTGACTCAGGGATGGCCGGCGCAATAGAAGGCGTAAGGACTGCAGAAATGGCCGACACAATAGAAGGATTTACGGGTTGAACTTATTTTGAACATATTGATGACACAATAACCGTCTTGGAAACACTGACTCAACAATAGGGATCATAGACCAATTTGTAATCTTATAAAGGAGTATGATCAAGAGACAAGCAGATTTTCCAACCTAGACACAAGGCGAGTGAAAGGGTGTCATGTTCAAAAGCGACTCTTCCATGGAATACAAGTTTAGACACATTTCTTTCCCAATTTCCCCCCCACCATTTCTGGCGATTACCTCTTTATTTTTTAATGAGCTTGAAATAAAAAAACTATGCTCAAATCTCTCCTCTTGATCACGGCTTTCAAGAGAACAGTTCTCTGGAAGGACACCATATCAAGGGACAAAACTCGGTCATGGCCTCCAAGAGATATTCATTTGACGGAATAAACACACTCTGAAAGGAACACATGTCAAGGGTCACCAATTTTGTTGTAGGATAAATCAATAAATGCAGACATAAACTAATCTCCCTAGATCCACCTAGATCTAGAAAAAAACAAGACCGAACATGGCACTTTCCCTAGGCTCTAATCATCGAATTTACTATCAAACAAAAGACGAGAGACATACCTTTAAGTGTCACTTCCTTATGTCTTTTTTGTTCCTATTTCGATCCAGTGCTCTTGTGATATTGATGCTGCAGTGAGACACAAACCAACCAAAGTGAAAGTAGTAGAAGTATATTCAATGACAACCTATGCATAGGATCAAGGAATTATGCAATAAAATAAAGATAATTCTATGGGAAAGAAGCATGCCACTATATTATATTAAATAGTAGGAAGAGAGATTATAACCGGATGCCTTGATGTCGTAAGGTTCCTCCCAACAGTTCCTTGCTTCCCACACACTTCTTGATCCAACAGATTCTGAGACTGTGTATCTGATAGCTACTCACAATCTATCTTGACAAAGCAAAGCTCAAAGCCAATCTAACCAAGCTAACAATCTCAAGCCAAATTTCTAATCTCAAAAGTTCAAGAACTTTCCAACCCAATCAAGCTAACTTTCTCCATGAGAGTTCCTCTCATTTTAAAAGATGAAGAGGATAAGATAAGGAGGTTAGGATGATCCCACTAAATCATGAAAGCGAGTAATATCCAAACCATTCGGAAGCCACCTCACCATAGAATCTTCTCCTTCTAGAAGCATCAAGAAAATGCTCATTTTTTCCCACGTACGGAGGTCACCGCACCCTAGCTATAGTGCAGCCTGCGGAAACTCTACACCCTAGCTATAGAGAAAGGTGTAGAAATCAGGCATTTCCGCACCCTGCATATATAACAACCTGTGGAAATCCTACAAAATAGTGTTTTTACAAAGGAAAATACAACTTATTCTCTTAGGGAATGTTCTTCTCCCTTCTTTCTTCAGGAATTCAGTCTATTGACCCCTCTGAAGGCAACATATAGGTTTACATCATTAACGATCATAGGGATGACCAAAATAATGTGTAACAGAGTGATAGGTGGTCATAGGGGTGTAATTTTCAGTTTCTTGATAACACTACCTTGATTCACCTTCACCCTTTGCATGAACATTGGGATCTACATGATTTTCACTCTCTCTTTCATTATCGACCCCTGAATAAAACTGATACTCTACACAAAGAAACAATTGAAAATATTCACAACATTGAACAAAAACACAAAAAAACATATAAAAAATAAACATAAAAAAATAGAAAAAATACAAAAATAGAAGAAATTTACCAAACATATGTTGTTGATGTGATGGGGTCTCTACATTCTCTAGCATGGGGGTATTTATGTTAAACATATTTAAATAAGTTGAATCCCCAAATGTATCTCAAGAACTCTATCCCGATGCTCTATTGACTGATTCATTTGATAATCTCCTCCTTTCACTAGACTTCCTTCTGTCACTAGGTGCCCCTACTTGATTATGATACCTTGCTGAAATAAGGGTCTCTAACGACCTATATGTCTCTGTCGAACTAGGGGTCCTTATTATTCCTTGATTGGATAGCCTCGAGCGTTTGCGAGGAAGATTTGGAGACTCACGTCCTAACGATTTACCTCGATCCATCCTTTCAAAATCTAAGAAAATGAAAACATAAGGTATAAAAGCATAAAATGAAAACATAAGATATAACAAGTTCAAGGCATAGGCATATAATGAATAAAGTTACAAATAAATTTGTGAGTTTGTTCTCACAAGTATGGGGTGGCCTAAACAAAAGAAAAACTTCAAGGCATAAGCTTATATTGAAGAAAACAACAAATAAACAAAAACATAAGATATAATGTAACTTCAAGGCATAAAAGTATAAATCGAAGAAAGCAACAAGTAAACAAAAAAATACTTGATATATTTAACAACTTGAAAGAATAGGCATATATTGAATAATTTGACATATAAATTTGTGATTGTTTTCTCATAAGTATGGGGTGGCTTGAATGAGATAACTTAAAGGCATATGCATATATTATATATTATTGAAGAAACCAACAAAAACAAATTAGTGGGTAGATTCTCATAAGTATGGGGTGACTTTAATAAGAGAACTAAAAGTTTCATAAGTATGAGGTGTCTTGAATGAGAGAAGTAAAATTTGGTTAGTTTATAATGAGAGCAAGGATTCCCCCTTGAAGTAAGGTGAGAGTAAATTGAGGAACATGTGATGCAAATTTGGTAACTAATAATTAAATAGAGTTCCCTATGCAATTCATTATAGCAACTTGCACTCTAGAACATACTGATAAACGTTGGGCTCTAGACAACTTAGAGTGTTATGAGAATAAGAAAAAATGTCACCAACAAGATAACAAACAATGTGAGGGGAATAAAACAATTTTCATAAATTTAGATTCACTAGGATTCCTTTGTGCTAAATTAATACTACAATATCTTCATATCTAGTTAGTTATTTCCCCAAATCTACTACAATGTAATCTATATTTAAAAAAATTATCCACCCTTGAGTGTCATTAATTAAAAAAAACTAATTCAACTTAAGAAAAAATTAATGTTGACATGACATTCATGATATCTATCGCTACTAAAAGTGCAACTCATTAAAATATTTAACTATATGAAAAACTGAAAATTTACATCACATACCTATCATAAGTAGTAGGAGATTGAGATACACTACAATAGATTCTCATTAATATACAATACAACTAATTCTCCTTGACTCTCATTAAGCTACAATACAACAAATTCTAAATTCTCCTTGATTGAGTAGTTGTTAAGACTCATTTAATGTAACATAGCAAATTACAATATAAACAAATGTCCTTTATGAAGTAATATGAAAGTTTTATGGAAATATTAATCAAGTCAAGGTTCATATAATTTATTAATTTATATTGATTGAGGTATCATCAAAGTACAATATGACAAGCAACCATTTTACAATATTATAAGGAAACTTGGATTGAAATGTCTTTCATTGAAGTAATCATGAATGCTTTTATGAAGACATTCATTAAGTTAATATTTGCATAGAGTCCATATGGACTTTGTCCATTCACATGGAGTCTATATGGGGTTTTAATCATAGTAATACAAATGCATCGTTGACTTTCATTGTTAGGACAGGATGGGGTAGATTTAGAAATATATTTTGGAGATAACATTTTAGGTGAATATTTCATCCATCATCAAGCATAAATTAAGAATAAATGATAGATAGAGTGTCTATCCTAAATATTCAAGGACTCTACAATAGAATATGTCCATTCAAACAGAGTCCATATGGACTCTATGTGATTGGACAAAGTCCATATGATTTCACCTTGTTTTACTCTTGATGAAGTAGAGCTGGCCAGGAGTGCCATTTTTATCTTAATTATGCTTTTATAGACTTTTAATTATATATATGTAATTAACCTTTTGGAATTATATTGATGCATTTGCAAAAAAGACCTGCATATGTAATTGTGATGAATAGAAATGCATAAACATAATTGCACGTTTTGTAATATATGGACTCTGTGCCATTCACATAGAGTCCATATGGATTATGTGTAAATGGACATAGTCCATATGGAATCTGTGCCAACAAGTAATACCATTCAATATACTAGCTACAATGGGTAAGCTCCTCTATTACTGCCAAAATCGATCGATTCAAGTAGAAGGTAGACCGTATGATATGCAATATATGGAGTAAAGGGATGACGTATATGCTTGCAACCTCATGTATGGGATTAATGCGAGATGCCACTAGAAATAATATGAGCTTAATGGAGGTAGTCTCAACAATGACCACAAAATATACTCGGTTTCTTACAGAAGCTATCTATGTTGAAACTACCTTTTGGTCCCGAAGTAAGACCTAGAACTTCTTTTGATTGGCTAAGAGATTGTCTTCCTTGGAAATAAATAAACATGTTAATGACCCAAGACCTAGAGACATCTAGCGGGAGTGAAAATATACCCCCTTACATACCACTAACATGTCATTTTAGGTGGTGTGGTTTTCTTTGAATAACAATTATGAGTCAGCTCACACAACTAGTGATGGTTGTCCTCATTGTTGATTGAACACTAATTTATGATAAGTTTTGTCACCTTTGAAAAATAATTTTACATTATATAAAGAGGGTGTAAAGAGGGTGTTGAAAGTTCATAATATTTCTCATTTTTGAATCAATTTACTATGTTATATTTATCAGACATGAGACAATTTATGTCAATGTTTGCTACTGGAGGTTTAAAACTTAGGATATACTATTGTTTAAAATGTTCAAATCAATTTTGTGATTTTAACTAAACATTCTAAATTGAAATTGTTTTATAAATAAACTGTTTAATCAAAATTAAAAAAAATAAATAAATATAAATAATACAATTTCCCAGTTCAGATTTTACAATTTCACTTAGGAAAAGGTCAAAAACAATGACAGAGTCCATAAGGACTTTGTGCCATTTGCACATAGTCCATATGGACTCTATCCATAGCAAAGATTGCAATTTCTTCAATGTTTCTTCTAGCAAAGATTGCAATTTCTTCAATGTTTCTTCTAGCAAAGATTGCAATTTCTTCAATGTTTCTTCTGAGACTATCTTAGCTACAGGGATCAGTTAGCAGCCAATTGGATCTTTATCTCAATCCTTGTCTTCTATCTTCCATCTATGTAGAATTGGAAAAAAACCATCTATGTAGAATTGGAAAAAAAAGACAAAAGTAGCGGTATTTAAAGAATCTCATGGATATATTACTAAATGGATGTCAATATACAAATTATCTAAATTTGGTTCTTGAACGATTAGTTAACAAGAAGTTAGATACCAGCGATGATACCAACAATAGAGAAGCCATTAAAGCCGAGAAGGCAGACGTACAAGCTCGAAATAGGCACCTTGAACGATTAGTAATCCACAGCCGAAATACCAATGAAGATACCAACAACGAAAAATCCATTAAGGCCGAGAATGCGGACGTACGAGCTCACAATTCTGTAAACAACAACCAAGATACCAATACCAACAACAGAAATGCCATTAATACCGCGAACGCAGATGTACGAGCTCGCATCTGGTGTACTAAACGATTAATGAACAATAGTGATACCAATGAAGATACCACCAACAAGAAAGTAATAAATCTCTCATCATACGATCCAAGAGAAGCTGAGCTCAACGTCCTAGGGAAAGGTTTGAACTTTGCGGTTTCCCCAAACTACATTCCCATTGATTACATCATCTACTGCATTGAAAGTAGTATCCAAACCCTAACAGACGAGGACAAAAACTAGGTAAGACAAGACTATGCCTTCATTCTTCGAAAGGCGAAACCTCCAAAAAGAAACATCAGCAAGGAAGAGAATGTGTAGCTCTAAAAAAACCTCAGAAATAATAAAATCTTAGTTATTCTTAGAGCGGATAAAGGTGGCGCAACAATTATTTTGAGCCAAAATGATTACAACACAAAAATGGTTGAACACCTTTCCCAAAGTGGAAGCTATAGGAAACTCTCCAACAATCCCATAAAAAAGATTATAAAAGATGTTAAGAAAGCCATCAACAATTCCAAGTTAGATGAAAGAACCAAAAAATGTCTTAACCCCCAAAACAAAATTACTCCTAGGATTTATGGTCTACCGAAAATTCACAAGAAAGATGTTCCTCTCAAACCCATAGTGAATACCATAGGCTCAAACCTATGAACTTGCCAAACATGTAGCCAAGATTTTGAGCCCCCTATTAGGACACACTGACTCCTTCATAAAAGACTCCAATGAATTCATTAAAATTATTGAAAAAGAAAAACTGGAACCTGAAGATATTCTCATAAGCTTTGACATTGTCTCCCTTTTCACGAAAATCCACCTAGATGAAGCCATTGAGGTTGTTAAAGGAGTAACTGACCCAGAAACAACGAAAATCGCCGAGGTTTGTCTTCGCTCCATGTTCTTCAGTTACCAAGGGGAATTTTATGAACAAACTAGTGGAGTAGCAATGAGATCTCCTTTATCCCTAATTGTTGCCAATATTTTTATGGAAAACTTCGAAAAGAGAGCCCTAGACTCCTATCCTCTAAAACCAACAAGATGGAAAAGGTTTGTTTATGACACCAATGTTATTTGGCCCCATGGGAAATAATAACTCGATAAATTATTTCAAAACCTAAACAACATTTCAAATGACATTAAATTCACAATGGAACTTGAAGAAAACGATATCATCCCCTTTCCAGACATTCTAATTAATAGAAATCATGATGGAGGCCTAGGACATACAGTTTATAGGAAGAAGACCCACACAGAGAACTATCTACACACAAATTCTCATCACCACCCCAACCAGAAACTAGGAGTCCTAAAAACTCTTGCCACAAGGGCCATAAGAATCTCTGATAAATAACACTTTGATAAAGAAAAATATCACCTCTCCAATATTTTCAAGAACATTGGCTATAAAAATGAAGACATTAAAAATGCAATTAAGAAAGCCAAAGTAATAACGAACATAGCACCCAAACCCCAAGACAACCAAACCCCTAATAACACTGCTTACCTTTCCTTCATCCAAGGAGTAACAAACAAGATTGCAAAAGTGCTTAGCAAAAAAGACATTAAGACCTCCTTCAAACAACATGATACCATCAAACAAAAAATAAGATCTGTCAAAGACAAACTTGACCCGCACAAATGAAAAAGAATTTACAAAATCAAATGCTCATGTGGTAAATGCTACATCGGTGAAACCGAACGATCCTTTCAAGTTAGAATTAAAGATCATGGAGCCGACATAAAGAATGAATGCTTTTGCACCTCGCCCTTAGCAGAACACTCCCTAAAAACAAACACCATGTGTGCCTAGAAGAGACAAAATGTTTAGCAAAAGAAGATCACCTATTTAAATGTCACATTAGGGAAGCAATTGAAATCCAAAGAAATCCAAGCAACCTCAATAGGGATAATGGCCTAGAACTAAATGAAAATTGGCTCCCCTTAATAAAAAGAAAATAAATAATAACTAAGTAATCAACCTTATAGAAAACCCTATTTTCAAGTTAAAAACACTTTTAACTCAAAAAATTTTAATTTTTTTTATAAAATTCTAATTTTTTTCTAACACCACAGTTATTAACTAAACCCAAAAACATTAATACATTCCTTAAAATTTTTTAATCTAAATCATTAAATTAGTCTAAATAAAAGAAAAATTAAAATCTTTTAATAAAAACAAAACTTATGATATAATAATAACTCAATTATTTAAATAAGAAGAAAATTTAAAATTAAATTAAAACCTAAAAACAAACTAAAATTTTGAAATAACTTAAATTAAATTAATTAAAATTAGAGTTCTCTCCAGCCGACCCTTAGGCTTTCCTCCTTCCCCTTAGTATTTATATTACGCTTCACTCTTCAATTATAATCCAGGCTTGTCTTGAAGATGGATCCTGATTTGGATCTGAAACATCGACAATTCATTCTCAATACTGTGGTTTTTCCGAACATTGATGAAAATCCTCACCACAAAAATCTCATTGATAAAAAAACATGGTGTTTGCATCATACTTTTGCATCATACTTCAAATGCAATTACAATTGTATGAAAATATCTCTCTCGAGTATGAAATCACATGGTTCTATTTTCCAACTAATCAAGGATGTTATAATCAAAATGGTCTCATAATTTTTGGCTCAGTAAGGATAAGACCTAGACCAAATTTTTATTTTTATTTTTAATCCGTCAAGATAATCCAACAACAGTGCTGAAACCATCAATTTTGAAATCGATTAGTAGTTCCTCATATGAATTTAGTAAGACACCAATTAGAATTAGCGTAATCGAAACAACAAACCTCAATTTTAAAAGGACACTAAAATTTCATTCTGTCTGAATGGAACAGAGTCCATATGGACTTTGTGCCATCTTCTTTGATTAGATTTTATATAAATTGCCAACTCTATTTTTTCCTAAAATGGAATTTAACTTTGGTTATGGTTCCAACGAAAAAAAAAGGATCATGGAGTGTGTTAATTATGTTCAAATGTTGCATTTTTTTTGTACTTTTATTTCAAAGTGATTTTTTCTTGTTGGTGGTTGGAAAGCATTAAGAGTATAATAATTGAATTTAAACACTATATGTGCTTTTTAAAAAGTATGATGCATAATTCGAGTGGAAATAAAGTTTAAGTTGGCACATATTAAGAAGAAATAAAATATATTTGGACATAGTCCATATGGACTCTATCCGAATGGATAGAGTCCA